>JACEIK010000594.1:15340-26692 GCA_018107945.1 Datura stramonium
CTTCAAACACGAGTTATCCGACTGACCAAAAAGCAAAAAATAAAAAAAGGGTCCTTTGTCAAAAATCAGTGATCATCTGCACCTGCAGAGCTTGGAAACGGCATTTTCAGAGATAACAAGGGAAGGAAAAATTTAGAGTTTGCTGATCCTCTTCAAATTCATATAGTGAAGTTCTTTTTCGTAAGGGGTTTAAGTAGGAAGTATTTATCTGGAAATTTCTAAATCTCATGTCAGAAAACATTATCAAAAGGATGACATGATACCGCTTTAGAGTAAAAGTTTGGGAAGTCAAATGTGAGATGTCCAAGAATTCAAACCAAACCTGGATATATGTTATTTCGGAAGTATCTTCCGAGCTCTTCCACCTGCCAAGAAATTTCAAAAAACAAGAAGAAAGGTTAAAGTTATTCCCGCATGACAGAACGAAACATTTAAATAATTATTAATGCATAAGAGAACCTGCTTTCTTCCAGCATGAGTGAGAACACCTCCATATTTTAGAACCATAAGAGCTTCAGTAGGTCTTTCTTCTTCACCTTCACCATTAGATTTGAGAACTTTAACCCACTTTAGTGGCTTTAGCTGAACCTTTCTATAGATCCCAGAAAAATGTCCCCCCTGCAATCAAACATATATCTTAACAATTGTTAAGAACTGAACACTTGATAGCATATCAATTTTGAACAAGTTAGCCACATACTCTCGAGTTTCAGAAATCAGTAATGGAGAAAGTGAAACCAGAATACTGTCTTAGTTAAAATTATATTTGCCACAATATTTGTCACCATTTTATACCCCAGACCTCTCCTCATCTGTCCACCCGAAAATACCAGTTCGCATCCAAGACAATCGTACAAACTTGACTCCTTCCCATTTGCCCCTTGAAAACACACAGTGACCCTATCCCTAATTCCTATCCTCCAACTACCAGAAGCAAACACTAGCCCCACTTGGAACCAGGCATTCTGGAATTTGTTAAAATTCCAATTTTTGCCTTCAACGNAAGCAAACACTAGCCCCACTTGGAACTATTGCATTACCAATTCGGAGTCTCCAACTCCAACAATGCCCTTTGAGTAAACCACATACCACAAGCACTCAATATAGGGGGAGGGGCAGTTTTTATGTGAAGTTGGATAAAATATTGGCACACGTTTTTCATTATGAGAATTGTAGAATCTTTTTGTTTTGCCACTAGCAGTTGGTTAATGTTAACCACATGAATCGTTAAAAAATGCTTTTGATACCTCTACTGAAGCAATAGAATTTATATAGAAAATAAAATAACTCTAAGATCTTTGCACTCATGACAATAGAAAAGAACTATTATGTCTTCCTCCTGCATGAACACTCTGCGGTTACATCAACTCTCCAGCTGTCAAGATATAATTTGATAAAAATTTTGTTCAGCCGTCCTAAATATTTCAGGCAAAAGATAAGAATCTTACATGCAGAAGTACATAGCATAATATAAGTAAACCAGGTAATGATAAGTAAACCATGACCGGGTTTTGATGTTTGTAGAATCTAACTTATTAAAGCATACATCTTTGTCCAGCATATTTTATGTTTGTCAGAAAGAAGAAAATTCTTTTGGAGGAGGGAAGAAACTAATAAAGGGGATAATAAGCAAATCTCCTGATTTATATTCTATTTATAACATAAATCCTTTTGGCCATACAAAGGACCAATTTGCCATTATTATCAATGATCTCAAAAATGCTCTATGCCTTGACAGAATGAAATTCTTGCAAAAATTGCAAACTGACCCTAACAAGTTTGGGATTGAGATGTGTTTGATTGAGAGATTGATATATGGACTTAAAAGGACTATCCAAATGGTACAATTTTGGTTTCTCATCAAAGCCAAACTTAGCCAAGTGGCATCAGTGTGTATCCCACTGTTTGGATACCATCGGGGTGGTTATATATTTCTCAAAATTTTCAAGGAACACAAAAATATGAGTCTTGCCTTTTGATCTATTCCAGTTTATTGAAGTCATACATGCAGTTCTAATGCAAATAATATATTAAGCTAATCGAACAGATAAATAAAACAAGAGCACATACTTACAAAATCCTCACAAAGATGGGAAGGCGGGAAAACTCACCATCAACAGGCTTTTCCACAAAAGGTTTCCAAAAGCGATTCCCATGAACTTCGACATAGTCATCTTCTTCCTCAAAATAATCCAGTTGTTGATAAGGAACTTCTCTATTAACGCAAGAATATCTTGGAACCGGGATTCCAAACATCTCAAGATGCTGAAATCCCACAAATCAAAACAAAAATGAGAAGCGTCTAAATTATTTCCTGGTTTTATGGAGATGCAAAAGCAAGAAGATACTGATCTTATACAAGGTTATTTTTTAAGTTCATAAGTCCCTTATGGAAGCGAGAGGATTCCCAACAGGATGATGAATGATTTATAAGCAACTATTTCTTTCTTTGGGCAAAAAGTCTAAAGTGGAAAAGCCAATAAGATTTTTGGCAACAATTGAAGTTGAAGTTTGAATAAAAATATTTGAAGTAGAAGTTGGAAGAAAGCTTGTCTTAATTTTTAGCGGAAAAGGTCATAAATTTGTAGTTTAGACTCTCTTCTACTCTCTCTAGAGCTTTTCTCTCAATGCACGTTAGTGCTGACTAAATTTCCCAACGGAAATGGCTCGAGGCAAAGGGTGAAGGCGGAATACAGGTATGCTGAGAGAGACGATTGAGGAGGTGCTCAACAACCGGCCATCAGTGTTTGCATTTAAGACAATTCTCAACTCTGAAAGTAGGAGTGTTAGTGGAGGTTACAAGCAGGGGAAGACGTAGGTGGCAACTGGAACTAGTGGAACTAGTGGAGGCTCTCAGGGAGTGAAGTCGGCGGCAATACCTGGATTTTACTCAGGCAAACTGGTGACTTCTAGCTCCGGCAAAGTGACTGCAATACGCACCTCGCCAGCGCATGCAGCAGCAGGGATCCTAAAGTCAGGGGGGTTAAGGAAGTCAGCGAAGAACTCCGATCTGAGCCTATTAAGATTGGAACTAATGGATCAGAGAAGCAAGTGGTGAGTACACATACAAGCCCTGGGGTGGCTACACCACCGGCACAAGCTCATCTGAAACAACCAGCAACAGTAACTGCTTGACAGAACTGGGTGGGCCTATTCGACTCTAATCAATTGGCGGTGAAGGGAATGACCCTAGGCTATGTATCTCCAGTTATGAAGAATGGAGATAATGTAGCGCAACTTTGAAAAGAGAAAGTGGATTTCGAAACAGAGAAGTGGCAGTGTTCTATCGTGCTATATGTGGTTGGGGACTCCCTGTAAAGGAGCAATCCAGCAATTTATTACGAACCAGTGGAACTTAGTGGCAAAACCTGAGATCTACTATCATAATGACGGCTACTTCCTAGTACGTTTTGGATTTCTGGAGGATTGAGATACAGTATTGTATTCTGGTCCTTATATGATGAATTCTCGCCCTGTTATTGTGAAAGCTTGGTGCCGAGGATTTAATTTCAATGACGAGGCACTGCATACCATTCCCAATGGATTCGGTTTCCCAACTTGCCGTTAAGTTGTTGGGGAAAGGATTTATTGAGTCGAATAGGCAGTACGATTGGTAGACCTCTTTTCGCAGACAAATACAAATCGGAGATAAATTGAATCTCATATACTGAAAGAGGTGGATGTTAATCATGTCCTGCCGGAACAAGTGAAGGTTCAGGATCCAAGTGATGATATTTTCGAGCAAAGAGTAAAATATGATTGGAAACCTATGTTCTGTCCCAAATGCCTTCAGATGGGACGTGTTTGTCCAGCGGAGCCAGTTCAGCAGCCTAAGAAGGTGATTGTGAAGAAGCCAGCAAAGAAGACCTGGAACAAGACACAAGCTAAGAAGCATAAGCCACAGATTGATGTGAAGGATGGTAAGGCTGAAGTTTCTAAGTCTGTTGCTGCTGTTGGGGTATCCCAGAAGGCAAAGGTAGGAGAAGGTTCTTCAATACCACAACACCAAGTTGTTCATGTTCTTGCTAATGAGTGGAAAGATGTTAAAGATGGCTCTCCAAATAAGATACTGACTAGTACACAAAATCTGTCCATGTCTAATATCTTTAATCCTTTATGGGCGGATACTGAGGTGAATACCCAAGGACAGTGTAGCAGGGGAGGACATGACAATGTTATAGGTGCTGGTTACCTTGGTAAAACCATCCACACACACACACACACAAACTGCGACTAGTACACAAAATCTGTCCATGTCTAATATATTTAATCCTTTATGGGCGGATACTGAGGTGAATACCCAAGGACAGTGTAGCAGGGGAGGGCAGGACAATGTTATAGGAGCTGGTTCCTTTCCAAAACTGCGACTGATCACATGCAATGTAAGGGGCCTCAATCAGGCCCATAAGCAGGAAAATGAGCTGCAGGTGGTTGTACAGAATAATAGAGTGGATTTTCTGGAAGAGGTGGAGCATAGAGTGCAACTGAAAAATGCTTCTCGAATTGTAGCAATGGCATCATAACTACCAAGCTGGAGGCAAAGGTAGGATATGGATTATGCGGGATTCAATGCAATAATGATTTTCTGTCTAAATCGAATCCACAATACGTTCATGGTTTCTTGAAGATTCATTGCTGGCTTTCCATTTATTGCTGGCTTTCCATTTTACTATTATATATATGGAGTATGGACTTCATAGCATACAGGATAGGAAACCACTGTGGAAGGATTTACTGGATATCTCAAGATCTTTGTCTCCACCATGGCTTGTGATTGATTATTTTAATGCAATTATGGATGTTAATGATAGAACTCATGGTCCCCTGTTCAAGACCCTAAAATTAGGGACTTCTGTAACTACATGCTTGACTCTGGTGTGGGAGAAATGAAATGTGCAGGTAGAGAGTTTACCTGGACCAATCATCATGCTTTTAGCAGAATTGATAGGTCATTGGTTTGAATGCATCTTGGATGCAAAATTGGCCTCATGGAAGCACATGATCTTGACCCCAATTTGTCAAACCACTCTCCCCTTAGCCGTGATAATTGAAGGAGGTCTACTAGTGGAGGGAAACCTTTTAGGTTCTTTGATTGCATGGCTGAACATCCTATCATGAAGCTAGTGGAAGGGACCTGGAAGCTTGCAGTGACGAGGAATTCCATGCAACAACTATGGAAGAAGTTGAAGAATGTGCAGAAGGTACTAAAAGAGTTGAACAAGAAAGCATATTGCAACTATGAGCTTAAGTTACAAAGCACTAGAACAGAGTTACCATTCTTACAAGCTCAGATGAGACTACCTGGAAGCACCTTATCTTTATTTGATGAGGAAAACAGACTGATGAAACAGCTGGAAAAGGGGCATTCAATAGAAGAGAGTATATTGAGACAAAATTCCAGAATTAATTGGCTCAAGACTGGGGATACCAACTCTGCATACTTCTTTGCCTGTATGAAAAACAGAACAGCTCAGAACATGATAAGAAGTCTAGTCACTGATTCTGGTGATATTGTTATGATAGAAGCTGAAGTGAAATTGGAAATATTGGAATTTTACAAGAAGTTACTGGGTTCTTCATCTGCTTCTCTTCCTTGCATTGATGAGAATGTTATGAGGAAAGGTTATACTCTCACAAGACAATAACAATTGCAACTTATTAGCCCTGTTACTAGAGAGGAGATAGTAATGTAGTCCATTGATGATCACAAGGCACCAGGAGTAGATGGCTTCAATGCCTTATTTTTTACGAAGACATGGTCAAATATAGGTGAGGACATTGTAACAGTACTACTGGATTTCTTTCACCAAGACATATTGCATCCTCAAGTTAACTATACCACTGTTACTCTCATTCCAAAGGTCAAACATCCTTCTATAATAAAGGTGTATAACCTATTTCTTGTTGCACAGTGGTGTATAAGATAATACGTAAGGTTCTCACAGAAAGGTTATAACCAATAATGCGGCATTGATTGATCCTATAAAAGCTGTCTTTGTACCTGGGTGCTGGGAGACTTATTTCAGATAATATAGTATTGAGCCATGAGTTAGTGAAGGCTTATGGGAGGAAAAATATTTCTCCAAGGTGTATGCTTAGGGTAGACATGATGAAGGCTTATGACTCCAGAGAATGGGCCTGCTTGAGACATATCTTAGTGAGTCTAGACTTCCCTTAGGTGTTCATTAAATGGATCATGCATTGTCTCACATCAGTAGCATATTCCTTAGTGACAAATGGAAAGCCTTCTGTACCTTTCCCTGCAAAGAATGGACTAAGGCAAGGTGATCCAATATCACCATACATGTTTTTCCTAGCAATGGAATATTTGTGTAGACTTATGAAACAGTTTAAGCAAGAAAAGCATTCAAGTTCTACCATAGATGTGCCAAAGTACAGATCATCCAGCTTGGTTTTGCTGATGATCTCTTTTTGTTTAGCAGGGATGATTTGAACACTGCACAAAGATTATTTGCATACTTCCATAAATTCTCTAGTGCCTCAGGTCTGCAGGCTAATCTTTAGAAATCCTCCAATTATTTTGGAGGGGCCAATACTGGTGTACAAGGTCAGATAATTAAGTTACTGGGTATGACTAAAGGTGTTCTCCTTTTTAGGTACTTAGGTATGCCACTAAGTACCAAAAGGTTATCCTTGTTGCAATACAAACCACTTCTTGATAGAATGTTAGGAAGAGTCACATCTTTGACAACTAAAATTCCTTCATATGCTGAAAGAGCGCAACTGCTAAAACTGTGGTTTTCTTTATTCAAACATATTGGTCTCAAATCTTTCTCCTACCTAAGAAAGTAGTGGAGCAAAAGTCAGGATCTGTAGAACCTTTCTTTGGACAGGTAATGTAGAAGTGTTCAAAAAAGCATTGATTGATTAGGATAGACTATGTTTACCAATGAGTGCAGGTGGATGGAATCTACTTAATATTGGGCTCTGGAATAAGGCTGCTCTGTGCAAATTGCTCTGGAACCTATGCGATAAGAAGGAAAAAACTGTGGGTTAGATGGGTTCACCTATATTACATAAAAGATGGACCAGTGTGTGGAACTGTTGCCAACCGAGCTTCCTGGGTAATAAAAGAGGTGTTGAAAGTTGCAACTACGTGGAAGCTGCTGGTCCAAATGTAACTGAAGAACTGAAGGCCAAGGTGATTTCTCTAAGGAAAATATGCATAAAACTCATGGGGTCATTGCCAAGTAAGTTGGAGAAAGCTAATTTGTAGCAACCCTGGCCCTCCTAAATAGATTTTTATGGTGTCCAGTGGCTAATGGTAAGCTCTATACTAACGATAGGCTGATTAAATGGGGAATAAATGTGGATCCTATCTTCCAGATTTGTACAGGAGCTAATGAAACACTGGACCACCTATTCTTTAAGTGTCCTCTAGCTGCAGAAATATGGGGTAATCTACTTAGCTGGCAAGGCATTGTGAGGCAGAGTTGGGAATGGCCAGCAGAATGCACCTGTATGGAAGCACACACAAGACTGATAGAGCCACCTCTATCCTATATCGAATGACACTTTCTGGATGTATATATCAGGACTGGCATGAGAGGAACCAAAGCCGTTTCTCAAGGGAATAGAAGAACTGTTGCTGCAATAGTTAAACTTGTAATTCAAAATGTCTATTTTCGAGCTTGTATGAAGACAAAACTAGCTAATACCCTTCCATCCCTTAATTTCTACCTTTAGCTAGTTAAAATAGATGTTGATGAATAATAGTGGAGACTTAGAGGGCACTGGAACTATGTCCAGTATCTCTAGCTATTTTTTTCTCTGTATTGATCTCTAATTATTTTTACTAGGTAATAAAATTCCTAATTACCAAAAAAAAAAAATCAGCAGAAAGCTTGGATTAAGATTACTTGGAAAAGCCTACTAATCCTCTTAACCAATTAAATATCGTTCCTACATCTCCTTGTTCTGTTTTCTTCTTTTTTCTTATAAGTCATTTCTGTACTTCCTCGTGATATGGAAAAAGATCAAAGGGATCCTCAGATGGTTTTGCGGAAGTTTCTAGCAGATCTATGTTCTAATTTTTTTTTCTTTTTTCATGTTATAATTGATTGGTCCAAATAGAGGAAGTGAATCATAAGGAATCTTATGGGTGACCCAAACTTTTGAGGTGCTGTTGTGTTGTAATAGATAATTCAATGTATCACAAAGTTTAATCAACATATTCACAAATTCTCATGGAAAGATAGTGTGAGAGGTTTCTTTTAAATCTGGTATGTATCTTGATAGGAAGCTCCAATCACAAGTTGTAGATTTTCTACTTTTTGATACACTACTTGTATATGGGATATTATCCGATTATTAATAAAATTATTTACCTTATCAAAAAAGGAGTCTTAATCAAAAACCAGCTATAGAAAAAGGAAGAAAATATACATTTACTCTTAGAACAAAAGTGAAGTGAAAAGCTGATCTTTCTGAAATTAATGGTGCAACTACTAATATTTCAGAGACTATAACTGCTCAGAATCAAAATATGAATCATGCTGACATTGGACAAGTCATGGCCAATTAAATCCTCAAAAAAATAGGCTGCTTCCCCTTTTCCTTGGACCTGAACATCAACAAAATCAAAAACTTAACAGGTACGAACCTCATATACTTTTCTGTGATCATGAAGAAGGTGTTGAGGCTCCAATTCATTCACAAGGAAAGGCCTAAAACAGAGGAGTAGATATACCATCGTAAGAATGTCAAAAACAGTAACTGCAGAGTTCAAAGTTATTTCTTCAATAATTTGAATGGACTAACAAGAAAGAGAAATAAGAGAAGAGGTTCTCCTTAGATGCCAAGCACTCATCTCCTAGTCTTGCGACAAGAGAGGAATACACTTTGGATCTTCACATACTTAATGCTACCAGACCTTTTGGTCTTAAGACCTGGTCTAGACAAGTACTATATGCCCAGACAGTAGTTATCATCATTACAATGCCAAAATTTTCAAGTACATATGGGGTAGCTGTAAGTAATTCTAGATTTCCAACCATGACAAAAGAAAGAGTTCAGTTCAGAAGGAAAGATCACCAAAGGTATACAAGTGAGGCAAAGCTAAGGACAGAAACAATGCATCGACATGGCACAGAAGGAAGAAGGAGACGGAGAAAGAAAGAGAAAGAGAATAAAAGGGTTTCATCCACTTACTCTCTCAATGCAGCAGCATACTTTTCAACCTTCTCCAAAGGATATCCACAAGAATGGAAGGCAATCAAGCAATCACAAAATGGCCAGCTGCAAACATGATATATTCACCAAATTAAAACTGTGTAGCGTATATAGTGAAAAAAATTTCTCTCAGTTACATGTAAGATCAATATATATACACCGAAGGTCTTGAAGAGATGTGGGATTGCTTGTTATTGGCAATGGCTGATTACAAAGACAAACTGTTTGTTTAAAAAATATTAAACACATGTTTCATCAAACAAAAATATTAAGTAAATTGAAGTAGTACAGTAGCAATTGTAGTTAGAGTAAGTACCTCTCAATTGGGTCCTCGAGAATAACTTTGTCCCCAAAATACAAGACCTACAAGGTCAAACAATCTTATTAAAAAGTGAATCCACTCTTAAAAAAATAAACAAGAACAGCAAAATTAGTGGTCCAGGATTTGTATACTTGCTTTCACGTACATAAATAAACAAAATTGTCCCGTCTCTACCAGCATAAGTTTTTAGAAAAATAATCCGGCATGCACGTGAGTGAATGTTAGATATAAATAAACATATAGTAGATGAGAGGGACAGAATATTCTGCTCAAACAAATTACCTGAAATTCGCCAAATGACTGTAATCTATTGAGAATCTGTTCCATGGGAGCGGAAAATACCTAAAAATTTTACGTAGGAAGGGTGAATATATAGTTTTTTCTGATGGAAAAATGGTGCATGCTGTGGGCGACAAATTGAACCAAAACAAATTAAAGAACAGAACCTCCGGGCCGCATTTCACCTTCTTTTCCATTACACAAACACCTATCCTTATCTTCTTCCCATCATTATTCTCCTCCAATTCCATCTCTCTCTCTCTCTCTCTTTCACTCTGACAATCTCAAACGCAAAATCCAAAGAGTTATACACATTCCATGTATGAAAAAGCAACACACGTAAGAGATTTGAATTAGAACAGAATAGTAAAGATATAACCATAAACAGTTGGCAGAGATGCAAGAATCCCGCTAAGTTACAACGGGAAAAGATTTTTGCAGAAGCTAATAGGTACACTGTACATGGATGGAGTCACGAGAACCGAAACAGCACTGCTGTGGGGTGGAAACGCTGATTGACACGTGTACCTTTCAACTAATACTTCTCTTTAAGCCTCCTATGCAGCAGACTAAGGAATGTTTGATTTGTATAATTAATGTATTTATAAGTTATGGGAAAATTTATCTATTAATTTATTCTGATAGAAAGTGTAATAATTTAATTATAAATAATTAAATTTTATATAACTAATTTATATTATTAATATTTATTCAACACTAATCAGCTACAAATCATTTGGTAAGTGTCTGATAGTACGTCAGAGTTATAAATTTATTTATTATGTAAGATTTGATATATTAAATTATTTATTTAAATATTAATTTATTATATTAAAAATTAATAAATATTATATACTTTTTAAAATTCAAATATTTGTTTGTAATTATATCAGTATCATTATCTAGCTTTGGTAATTTTTTTCTTCGCACTTTATTAAGGCAACAATTTAGACACAAGCCAATATTTAAATTTGGGAGCACTACAACGGCTAAAAATGCAACTTCAGCAAAAACAAAGGATAAAATTATTGTAAAAAGAAAAAATATATATATATATGATAAAAATATAATATAATTATTTATATTATATTAAAAATAAAAAAAGTTAATTAAAAATTAAATTATTAAAATATTCTTTTATTAATCTAAATATCTTATTTGATAAAAAAAAAAAATGGTGCCTAAAGAAGAAAGCCAAAGTTAAGAAGAGAAGCCAAAGTTGACATCATTGTTCAATGTTGAAAAAATGCAATCCCTCTTAAACTTGTCCACATAACTTAGTTTAATACTTAAATTTTACGGGCGTTTATTTATCCTTCTAATTTAATGGAAAGTGAATTAATACCACCTTCCTAAGACAATTCCAGATTCATGCATAGAAGTGTTATACATGCGCCCGACACGTGTATAACACCATTATTTTTAATTTTTTTTTGTTATAAAATAATAAAGAAAGAATAAGAATATTATAGAGAAAGAGAGAAGGAGAGAAGTTCTTATTTCTCTTGATGGGATGAAATACAATGAAGGAGAACCCCTCTATTTATATGGATAATTTC
>JACEIK010000594.1:39223-52137 GCA_018107945.1 Datura stramonium
ATATAACTTGCGCATAGGATTGAGAGCTTTATACTGTGCTGCACTAGAGAATCACATAAATTTTGGTGTTATTCAAATCTTAAGGAAGAGAACATCTAACATTTATTTACCACGTCTATTTCAGCTAACATAACTTGGGCATACTTTTTTTTTTAATTGGAATAAACATTTGAAATACTAAACGTACAATAAACCATATTGAAATGGTGGCAGGCTCCTGTGAAAGAAAAGTTAAAACCAGTCTTCCAGACAAGACGTGCTATCATCTTATGAGAACTATAGAAAAAAAAAATTCTATAAAGCATGAATAAAAAAGATTTGTGAACAGTGTCATCTACAACGTTTATTCAACTTACAATGTTTGGTTCATTTCAGAAATTCATCAAGAAAACAGATACTACACAGATGGAATGACTTAATTCAGATGCTTGAAAAATGGAAACCAAAATTGAAGGTAACAAAAGTGCTATTGAATTTCCCTCCCAAGGATGGATATTATGTAACACAGATGGTGCTTTTAGGGAAAACCCAGATAGAAATGCTTATTGGTATTGTATAAAGAATAAAGAAGGAAATCTACTTTATACACAAGTAAAAGAGATAGGGTACAATATAAACAGAAGCAGAAATATTGGCTATTAAATACTGTAGCAACAAGGACCTAGATTGCATCATCGTGTAAACAAAATCCATGTTACTATAGAGGATCCTTGTTGAAGATTGGAAACCTCCATGAAACATAGCTTGTTGGGTGTAACAAATTCAAGACTTAACTAAAGAGGGGCAAGTTAGGTACACACACATCTTAAGGGAAGGGAACAAGTTAGCAGATTTCTTAGCTAATCAGGTCTTGGATAAAGGCAACATCAGGAGTCACAAGTTTAGGGAACTAGAAAAAGAACATAGAAAAATTCCAAACAGTGACAAGAATGTAACACCCCAAAATTTCCTAAGGTCAGACCATAAATTTGAAGTAGAAACTAGAAGGAAAATAGAGTTTTTATCACAGAATGAAGAGCCTAACAAACTACTACGAGAAGGAACGAGTCGTCAAGTGACTCGTGAGGAACATCATAGATTTCACAACTTCAAGATCTAACGACTCAAGTAATGATCCATTACTCCACTTGACGAGTAGTCAAGTCTAGCCTTTTTGAGAAGACAACCAAGTTTTGGAACTTGACATTTTCTTTCTAGGGATAACGAGTTAGGTAATGACTCGTTAGTCATAGTAACGACTCATGAAGTGACTCGTTGTCACTGATGGGTGATTTTAAATATGAATTTCCAGGGATACTTTCATAACTTTCTATGTTTTTAACTCATAAATTAAGTCGTTTTGGGTTTCTTAAGGGGGATATTAAAGGGTTTTACTTAGCCTAAACTCTCATTCCCCTCTCCAAATACCATAGATTCAAATCTAAACTCTCAAGTTTCTCAAGGAAGCTAGGGTTTATCTTCTCAAATTCTCTAGGGTCTCAAGCTTAAGTCAAGGATTCATCGAGCCCAAGTATGTGGGATCATCAATAAGGGATTTCTTTCACCCTTATGTCTAGATTCGAGCTTGAACTTATGATTTCAAGTTGCCCATGTCTCCAGTTTCGAATTGTATGGTTTTCTAGGGTTAGAATCCTTTCACACAAAAACTCTAAATTCTTTTATGAATTGATTATCTCATGCTTCTACATGTATTTTATGATTATAAGTGGGCTGATTTCTTTGAAAAAAATCCTACGTTTCTCTTTATTCAAATTAGATGTTTTACTCAATTATGTATGAATCTCATGAATTTCAAGGTTAAGTATCATGACTGTAATTTCAGCATAATTTTCATTGCTAGTTCACGTACTTCAATGAATTTAACAATTTACATGATTCTTAAACTAGCCCATGCAAAACATATCATGTTTCAAGTATGATTACGATCCTATGTATATTTTGTGAGTAGTATTTAATACCAAGAAGATCGAAATTTCAGTGTACCTAAGTCTCAAAACTAAGTATTATTGTAGGTATGAAGATGTCCTTACTAGAGACTGTCTCTCTTTCCCGAATGGGCTCATGAGTGAATTCATGCCTTTATGGTTCTTACCTTTGGCAAGGTATCCCTCCCGACTAGGGTTATAGGTTGGGCTCCATGATGTTCAGTTGGAGTATGTCGTTTATAAGAATCTCCCGCTCCACTTCATATCCATATTTTATGATGCATTAACTTATAGTATTTTTGGCCCATTGATCAATTTTTGAATTTACTTATGATTTTGGACATGTTAAGCACTATGTTTATGTTTAAAAAATCTTGGGTCATTATACTTCAGTTTATGATGAAAATATCATGTTTTATGACTACATCATGATCATGATTTTACAATAATGTCCTTACTCTTATGTTTTTCTTATTCTCCATAATCAGTACATTCAAAGTACTGACCGTATATTTTGTGCTATATCATCTCATGATATAGGTTCGGGGGTTCAGTTTCAGCTCGACTGCTAGATATGCTCTTGTTCTTGATTTATCTTAGAATGGTGAGATCTCATCATCTGAGGACGATAATTTTGGTTTATGCTTTCTTTTAGTCATTTCAATTTTCAGATTTTGTAGAGCTAGTTGTGGGCCTGCACCTTCAACTTGTCATATGTTTTAAAGGCTTTTAGACTATCATGTTTAGATGTTCAGTGAATTGACTTATGTTATCTCGGTTTTACATTTTATGATATCTCAGGCTTATTCCGCTTATGATATATCTCATGATTTGCTTCCACTTAGTTTGTATGTTTATGTTTATGATATGAATATACCATGTGTTAGCTTGGAGTTATCCGTGGTTCTAGGTCCCGTGTCGCATTTGAGGTCTATACTTGGGTCATGACAAACTTGGTATCAGAGCATCAAGTAGGAGTGTCCTAGGGTGTCTGAAAGCCACATTAAGTAGAGTCTTTTTAATGAGTGTGAAGCGTGCCATATTTATGAGGAAGAGGCTACAAAATGTTTTTAGGCAACTTTCCTCCTTTCATGATTTGTATCATGCGCTTAAGTCAAAATCCCTTTACTCTTCTAACTCATTCTATATGCGTTTACAAAAAGTGCCTCCTTAAAGAGCCAACAAAAAGAGAAATGGCAACGGGAACTAGCCTGCTCCCCTAACTCTAGTAGAACCTCGGAATGAACAAGTTATTTATGCAGAGTTTATGGCTGCCTTTTAGATATTGGGACAGGACATGACGACTCAGGTCAACCAACAGGCAGTTGCACCTGTGAACTCAAATGGGAGTGCTGCAGTGCAAAGATACGAGACTTCACCAGGATAACCCCGCCGAAGTTCCATGGTTCGAAGGTGGATAAGGATTCACAGGAGTTCATAGATGAGATCCAAAATATCACTCAGATTATGTGTATAATCAGAGAGGAGGGTGTAGATTTTGCATCTTATCAGCTGAAGGGGGTAGCTCACATATGGTAAAAGCAATGGAAGGAAGGTTGTCGAGCATGTGCTACCCCAGTAGATTGGGATGAGTTCATGACAGCTTTCATGGACAGATTCTTTCCTCGGGAGTTGTGGGAGGCAAAGATTGAGAGTTCATCAACCTAAAGCAGAATAACATAACGATTTAGGAGTATGCTTTAAAATTTACCAGCTGTCCAAGTATGCTCTGGAGATGGTTTCTAAGCCGCGGTCTCAAATGAGCAAGCTCGTATCGGGAGTCTCAGATTTAGTAGTGAAGGAGTGCAAAACTGCTATGCTTATCAGTGATATGGATATCTCTCAACTCATGATTTATGCCCAACAAATTGAGGAAGAGAAGCTGAAGGAGAAGGAGAGGGAGATCAAGAGGGCTAGGATAGGAAACTTTAAGTTCTCTTAGCGAAGGATAGGTGGTGAGATGGCTACCAGTCCCATCAAAAGTTGCCAGCTATAATACCTTCATCAGCTAGCGTCCCATCCCCCAGGACCAGAGGTGATCAGAGGGGTAGAGCACCAGTCTCTAGGTCTCAAGGTAGCATGTTCAGAGGATGCACATTCCCAGATTGCAAGAAGTGTAGAAGGAACCACTTGGGAGAGTGTTCGGTTGGCAAGGATGCTTGTTTCAAGTATGGTAATCCTGGTCATAGACTTAAGGATTGTCCATTATCCAGATAGAGTTATGGTAGTGGTCGTGCCTAAGACACCTCTTCAGCAGCTCAACCTTCCCAGTAAGGTGCCTCATCTAGTGCCAGTGGCGGACAACACCAGATCCATTTCTATGCAATTTCATCATGCCAAGATCAAGAGAGCTCACGAATTGTAGTCACAATCATATTATGAGTTTTCCATCTTAATGTATATGTATTGCTAGATCCAGGGGAAGCATTATCCTTCGTAACTCACTATGTTGCTGTAAACTTCAGTGTCAGTCCCAAAATCCTCTTAGAACCCTTCTCAGTCTCTACTCCTATCTGTGAGTCAGTCCTAGCATGGAAGGTATATTAGAACTGCTCAATTACAATTCTCCAGAAAGTCACCCCAACTGATTTAGTTGAGTTAGACATGATCGACTTTGATATTATCTTTGGCATGGATTGGTTGTATTTCTGTTATGCTTCAGTCAACTGTAGCACCCAAATGGTAGAATTTCGATTTCTGGGTGAATCAATCCTAGAATGGAAGGTTAGTTCCATAGTGCCAGTAGGTTTCTTTGTCTCCCACCTTAAGGCCAGAAAGATGATTTCTAAAGGTTGTGTGTACCACTTAGTTCGGGTGTCACGAATTGATACGGAAGCAGGACTAATGGCACGGCTGAGTCTGATCTCTCAAACCTGTATCATGAAATGATACATCATAGAGTGTGCGGTCAGTACTTTGAATGTACTGAGTATGAAAGATAAGTAAAATGGACTAATAGAATACATAAGAGTTCATGAGAGTAGTACATTTCAAAACATGAAATGATACTCATAACATAAACATGAGAGCTCAAGGTTTTCAAAACTATTAATAAACTAGTCATAATCGTAATCATTAGAGAAACCTTGTAAGTCATAACTTGAGCCAAAATATCGTAATCATGATCATGCATAAAACATAAGGAACAATGGGAGGAATCGTCTTAACCAATACCATCATGATAGAGCTTACATGATGTCCCAACTATCTCGCTCAAGTGGGAAGAGCCGTCCTAAGCTTTCCAGGAAAGGAACTAAATGGCGTGATATCACTAATGCGGACCCACCTAGAGTCGATAAATATAAACCTATGTTGGCGAGTAGTTCTGAGATCATAGAGTTTATCTGAATGCCGGGCCTACTTGGTACTAGAAACTGCTCCCAAAAACCTGTACATGAGGGCTCATATAATAATTGTGATGTCATACATAAAGTTCATGGCTACTTAAATCATAACATACTTGATCATACGTGAAATACATGATTAGCCATGAAATAAGGGTCCGTGAGTCAGCCAAAATCATAAACTCATAAATCATGAAGAACATACATTCTTGAGAAGATCACCATACTTGAAATTCATAAATTCATGAAGAGTACTTGTAGGAAATCATATCATAAATCATAAATCATAAATTAGTGTTTAGGAGAATCAACATCATAACAGAATCATAAACTTGACTTTTCATGAAACTTGCATATTAGGCATAATTTTCTAAAATTCTTATTTCGTTTTGCAGAAGAGAGTCAGTCCTCAAGAGTCCTGCACGGAGGAGGAGATGGCTTGATGGTTATTTTCTGAGGTTGGACGAGTGGGGGGAACATACCGGATGTGAAGATCCACAATTTTCCCCGAGCTTGGGTTGGTGAACTTAGTGGGTCTTCAGGTGCATCTGTGGTACGTTGATCTTTTTAAGGAAGTGGGGGATTTATGCAGGAGTTTTGTAGATTTCGTGTGCAGTACGCGTGATTTTACAAGAGCCAGAGTGGAGCATAAATTAATAATCGGAAATAAGTATACAATCCACCCATAAATCTTAAAATATGATTTGAAACATGAAGGGGATTGACTCATAATTAAATCATAAAGAATTTCATGAAATTGGCATAAACCCCCATAGGATCATACATTTGAATTAACACATGAATTCATGAACTTGAGGAGAAATTTGGGCATGAATGTGAAAGGAAACTCTCATTCATGGCCCTACATACTTGGGTAAACTAATTCTTAACTTGACTTGGAAATCCCAAGAGATTTGGAGGAGAATCGGAGAATTCTAGGTTTGATCTCTAATGGAACCCTCTAAACTTGCATGCATGGGAGTTGAATGAATTAGAATAGGTTAAACTCCCTTAATACTCTTCTTTCGGGGCTTAAAATGACTTAGTTTAGGACCTAGGAGCTTAGGATTTATGAAAATATCGTTAATGAAAATTCTAGAAAATAGACACTACCAGTTGTCACGAGTTGTACCATGAAGTGATGACTAGTAGTCACCTTCCATTGTTACAACTGGTCATAAGACTGGTTCATGAAGATCACCTCATGGATGTCTTCTACGAGTCATTACCTGTCATCACGGGTCGTAACACCTGTCATTGTCACCGAGCCTTAATTCTTACCTTCTCTGGATTTTTACATAGGTTACAAACCACAACTCGTGGTTTCCTACCATGGGCCGTAAAACTACTCATGACAACCTATCCATACACAGAACCTTCAAACCAAGACCCTTATCACCAGTCATTTATCACGACTCATTGTTTCCCACAACGAGTCATAGCATGATCCGTCCTTTTCAACCCTAGCATTCCCTGTGCCTCACCATGACTCTTGACTACGAGTCGTACCCACGCACCATAACTCGTGGTGTGACTCATGGTCTGAGTATCCAACTTCAGTATCTCACTACAACTCCTCCCATGATCTGTTACTTCTCACCACGACTCGTACCACGAGCCGTTCTGAGGCAAAAATACAGATTTTTCTACTGAACATATCTCCATTTCTCTCATCTAGTCTTAAAAAATTTTGGGGTATTAAAATATCTCCCCCTTAGAGACATTCGTCCTTGAATGTAGACTAAACATACTGCAAAGCTGGGGAAGGGAACTGAAATCTCAAATACTGAACAATTAAAGCTGAAAACTAACAGAGTGACTGACTCTGGATTGATATACATGACAGAACTGAATTCATGAATCACAATACATGCACTGACATAAAGGAAACTGAGATACATGAACTAAACATGAAACTGAATAGAGTACAAAGGAGTAAATTGATACCTCATGCTGGAACTGAGTTAGAAGGGAATAAATACGGTATCTAGCCATCATATCTGCTTTGGCCTCCCACGTAGCTCCTTCAACAAGCTGGTTCCTCCAAAGGAATTTTACTGAAGATAATTCTTTGTTCCTCAACCTCTGAACCTTATGATCAAGGATCTCAACTGGTACCTCCTCATAGGTAAGGTTATCCTTCGCACCTATGCTCTCTACGGGGACAACCAAAGTCGGATCACTAATGCACTTTTTTAACAATGATACATGGAAAATTGGATGTACCAAAGCCAACTCTACTGGTAGCTCCAACTCATAGGCCACCTTACCAACACACCTCACAATCCTATAGGGACCAACATATTGGGGACTAAGCTTTCCTTTCTTTTCGAACCTCATCACTTTCTTCATGGGAGACACCTTCAAAAACACCTAATCATCAACTTCAAACTCCAGTTCTCTCCTCCTCACATCAGCATAGGACTTTTGATGACTCTGAGCTATTTTCATCCTTTCCCTTATAAGCTGAACTTTCTCTATAGCCTCATGAATTGAATTTGGCCCTATCATCATAGCCTCACCTACCTCAAACCAACCAATAGGTGATCTATATCTCCGCCCATACAGAGCCTCAAATGGAGCCATCTGAATATTGGAGTAGTAGCTGTTGTTGTAAGCGAACTCGATAGAGGTAAATGATCATCCCAACTACCTTTGAGGTCAATCACATATGCTCTCAACATATCGTTGAGATTCTAAATAGTCCACTCAGCCTGACCATCCATTTGTGGGTGAAAAGTTGTGCTAACATTGACCTGAGTACCGAGTCCCTTCTGAAATGATCTCCAAAACTGTAAGGTGAACTGAGTACCTCTGTCTGAAATGATGGACAAGGGAACTCCATGCAACTGGACTAACTCTCGAATGTACAATTTAGCATAATCCTCCACTGAGTCGGTAGTTTTGATCAGTAGGAAATGGGCTGCTTTAGTCAACCTGTCATCAACCACCAAAATAGAGTCATACTGTCGACGTGTGCGAGGTAAACCTGTGATGAAATTCATATTTATCTCTTCCCACTTCCTAGTGGGGATACTAATGTCTTGTAGCACACCTCGTGGTCTTTGATGCTCCACTTTCACTTGTTGATAATTCGGACACTTAGCCACTAACTCAGCTATATCCTTTTTCATGCTATTCCACCAATAGACTTCCCTTAGATCACGATACATCTTAGTGGTAGTTGGATGGATAGAATACCACGAACCATGATCCTCATGTAACATCCTCTCTCTTAAATCATCAACATCTAGAACACATAAACGACCCTGATATCGAAGTACACCATCTCCCCCTTGGGAGAAGACCTCTACCTTTTGAATCTGAACCCCTTCCTTAAACTTTACCAAAATAGGATCCTCATCTTTCCTAGCCTTGACCTTAGTCACCAAAGAAGATTCTAAACCATTCTGAACAATGACACCACCATCCGTCGAATCAACAAGGCAATACTCCTAGCCCTGCAAGCCGATGCACATCTTTCACCAACTCCTTATTTCCATCGTCTACATGTGAAACGCTCTCCATGGACAACCTACTAAGGGAATCCGACACCACATTGGCCTTGCCCAAATGATAAAGGACACTCATGTTATAGTCCTTGAGCAGCTCTAACCATATCCTTTGACACAAATTCAAATCCTTCTGGGTGAACACATATTGTAGGCTCTTGTGGTCTATAAACACATCCACATGGACCCCATACAAATAGTGTCTCCAAATCTTCAATGCGAACACCACCGCTTCCAATTCCAGGTCATACATAGGGTAATTCTTCTCATGAGTCTTAAGTTGTCTAGAAGCATACGCGATGACCTTACCATGCTACATCAACACACACCCAAGACCAACCCCAGAGGCATCACAATACACAACAAATCCATCTGTACCCTCAGGTAGGGTCAACATTGGGGCTGAAGTGAGTCGAGTCTTTAACTCCTAAGAGCTCTTTTCACAGGCATCAAACCACTGAAATTTGACTTTCTTCTAGGTCAGCTTTGTCAATAGTGCTGCAATGGATGAAAATCTTTCAACAAACCTCCTGTAATAGCCAGTAAACTCAAGAAACTCCTGATATCCGAAGGACTAACTGGTCTTGGCCAATTATTACAATCTTCTATCTTTTGAGAGTCCACTTTCACACCCTCATTTGACACCACGTGGCCCAGAAATGCTACTGAATCCAACCAAAACGCACACTTGCTGAATTTAGCAAACAGCTAGTGATCCTTGAGAGTATGTAGCACAATCCTCAAATGAGCGACATGCTCCTCCTTGCTATGAGATTATATTAGGATGTCGTCTATGAAGACAATCACGAACATGTCCAAATATGGCTTGAACACCCTGTTCATCAAATCCATAAAAGCTGCAGGAGCAATTGTTAGTCCAAAAGACATAACTAAAACCTCATAGTGACTATACCGAGTCTGGAAAGCTATCTTCGGAATGTCATTCTCCCTAACTTGGAGCTGGAGATACCCGGATCTGAGGTCTATCTTTAAAAAGTACTTAGAACTATGAAGTTGGTAAAACAAGTCATCAATTCTGGGTAGGGGATACTTGTTCTTGATACTGACCTTGTTCAACTGTTGATAGTCAATGCACATACGAAGAGAACCATCCTTCTTTCAAACAAAGAGAACTGGTGCACCCCACAGAGACTTGCTAGGTCTAATGAATCCCTTATCTAGAAGATGCTCAACTTCTCCTTCAACTCCTTTAGCTCAACTAGAGCCATTCTGTATGGAGGAGTAGATATAGGCTGTGATTGGACAGAAGATCAATACCAAAGTCAATCTCCCGCTCAGGAGGAACCCCTGGTAAATCATCTGGGAAAACCTTTGGATACTTACACCCTATAGGAACTGACTGGAGAGTCAGGGTTTTGGATGTTACATCCTTAACCCAAACAAAATGGTAAACGCAACCCTTGAAGATCATCTTTCTAGCCTTAAGATAGAAAACAAAGTGACCTACAGGAGCAGCTGAACTACCCTTCCATTCTAGGAGTGGCTCACCCGAAAACTAAAACTTTACCATACGGGTTCTATAATTCACCGAGGCATAACATGCATGCAACCTATCCATACCAAAGATAACATCAAAATTAGTCATGTCTAACTCTACTAGATTGATTGAGATGACTTTCTGAAGGACTGTGACAAAGCAATTTTTTTATACCCGTCGAGCTATAACTGAGTCACCAACTGGGGTAGAGACTGAGAAGGGTTTTGAAAGGATTTTAGGACTAACTCCGAAACTAACGGTAACATAAGGAGTCATAAAAGATAAAGTAGCCCCTGGATCTAACAAAGCATACACATCAAGATGAAATACTTGCAACATACCAGTGACCATGTTTGGAGAGACCTCCTACTCCTAACGTGATGAGAAGGTATAAAACCTGTTCTAACGCTATCCATCACCTGCGCTAGTGGATTCACCTTTTTGAGAAGGATGTACTGGTGGTTCCGCTGCCGAATTGGTAGTCTGAGCATGACCTCTTCCATCGCCTTACGTAGCCAAAGGACACTCCTTGCGCATGTTCCTAGATTTCCCACACCCAAAGAAATTACCTAATCTGACTAGGCACTCTCCGATGTAGTTCTTACTATATTTTACGCAGACTAGAAAGGTGCGCTCTACCGGTGTGTTCCTCTGTCCCTTCGAGCCTGATGACTTGCTCCTCTGATCACCCCGAGGTCTAGATGGGACACTGGCTGATGACGCTGCCGAGGATGATGACCTCTGGTGGGACTACTAACGATGCCCGCTACTGGATCTCTGCTGGGAGAAACCAAAGCTGCTTGTCCTAGCCCTCTTGGCCTCTCTCTCCCTTTCCCTCAGCTGACCCACCTTAATCTGTTGGGCATATACCATTAATGTGGAGAAATCAAGATCACTGTTCAACATTGTGGTCCTACACTCCTTGACCAGCAAATTTGAAACCCCATACACAAACCTGTTCATACAGGTTCCCTGATCTGCAACCATCTCCGGTGCATACTAGGATAGTTAATATCATTTTTCCATGAGTTGATGAACTCTGTCGCCTTTGCCCCCCTCAACTCTCTAGGGAAGAATCTGTCTAAGAAGGATTTCATGAACTCCTCCCAGCTCACGGGAACTGTGCCAATTGCTCTACTACCCTCCACTGATAGTACCAAATATAAGCAACCCCCTTCAACTAATAGGAGGCTAAGTCTGCACTCTCTTCTCCCTTCAATCCCTCTTAATCTGGGTGATCTTCTAAATCTCTTCTAGGAACTCATATGGGTTCTCATCCACTCTCAACCCAAGAAACTGAGGGGGATTCATCCTGAGGAAATAACTAACTCAAGTCACTGCTGCATTCCCATGCTGAGGGACATGGTACACTGCCTGCTGGTTGACCTAAGTAGTCAAAGCCTGAGCCAACAATTGAAAAGCTTCCCTAAACTACGCATGAGAGACCTACTGTCACGACCAAAATAGGGGCCCGGATTGTAACACGGGACAAGAAGCCTCGAGAGACCCCAAGTCGACCCATTGCATAAGCATACATCTACTCTCAATCAAGAAACTAAATAATCGATAAAGTAATCATAGCGGAAGTATAACTTGAACATAACATCAGAATATGAAATCCGAAGCTGAATACATAAGTATGTCTGAAAAGCCTCTAAATATGATGAGTTGATGGGAAAAGACCCCAACTAACTCAACAAAATTGAAACTGAAATACATAAAGGAAAGCTGAATAGTCTAGTCCTTGGGAAATGAGGACCCACCCACAAAATGAAAGCTAACTCTGTTAGACAAACTACGAGTGAGGCTGAAGCTGAGAGCTGGGTCCTGTATCATAAGACGATACATCATAAAAAGTATGCGGTCAGTACGTGGAATGTACCGAGTATGCAAGGTAAGTAAAACCACTAAAGTAAATAAAATCATATAAAGATAATGCATAATGTAAACATAACAAAAGAATATGAGAGTAGGGCTTGCATGCATTCTTTCTGAAATCATGATCTCTTCATAACATAACATAACATAACATAACTTCATGACATCATAACTGAATCGATTGACTCAAAGTTGAACTCTGACATATACAAGTAAAGCTAAACATTGAGTCAAACCTGCTTTGGAACATGCATTTTCATAAATCTCATAAGTAATGAATATGCATATCTGAAATCATGAGGAACAATGGGAGACTCATCTTTTAACCGACATACCACGATAGAGCTTACGTGGTCCCAACTATCACATTTAAGTGGGTAGAGCAGTCAAAAGTCTTGCCAGGGCTAGGGATGATACCATGATATCGATATCAAGCTGAAGGCCCATCCGAGCAGGGGAAGCTCACAAGGGAGGTTCCAAAGTCATAAGGTATAATCCTGCGTTGGCGCGTAGTTCTAAGGCATAGGGTGATCGACCCTTAGCCTACTCGGTGCTAGACATTACTCCCAAAACATGCATATGCTCTACATCATTTTATAGCAAAGATCAACATCGTCAATTGACAAAGCTCAATAATCAATACATCTCAAATATGAAATCATGCATATGAGAAGCTTTAATTCAAACATACCACAAGCTGATAAGTATAATTGGGAGCCTTCACTCCAAAACCATGTGGTAAGCTATGCATAGGGAA
>JACEIK010000594.1:53042-66345 GCA_018107945.1 Datura stramonium
ATGGGTCTCACTTCTCCAGTCCTTCTCACTAATCCCTGGGTCTTCCCCACGAGTCACCTCATGACTCATGGGCTGTTCTCATGAGTCTTGTCATGACTCTTTCTGAGTTTGTTGCAAAATTTTCACTTTTTTCCCCATTTTAAACTCCCGGGTCTGATCTTTGGGCTCCCGGGGTATAACAATATCTCACCCTTGGGAACATTCATCCTCGAATGTTGGAAAACACACAGAAAAGTAAAGATAATACAATTATCACATTCAGATACTGATCATTTAAATCACAGCTGACGCAACGACTACCTCCGATTTAAGTTACATAGCTAAACTGAATTCACAATTCATACACACACCCATATTCATAAAAGGAACTTGTGCACATGAATTGAACACGAAACTAAATAGAGTTTTTGGGCCAAAATTGATACTTCAAGTCGGAATTGAGCCGGTAGAGAATAAATATGGGTATCTAGTCATCATATATGCTTCGGCTTCCTACGTAGCTCCTTCAACATGTTGATTCCTCCATTATACCTTAACTGAAGCCACTTCCTTGTTCCTTAGCCTCCGAACCTGACGATCCAATATTTCTACCGGAACCTCTTCATAGCTAAGGCTATCTTTGACACCAACACTGTCCACCGGGACTACTAGAGTTGGATCTCCCAAGCATTTCTTCAAAAGCGATACATGAAACACAGGATGCACGGAAGAAAACTCTAAGGGCAACTCCAACTCATACGCCACCTTGCCAACTCTCCTCACAATCCGGTAAGGACCAACATAGTGGGGACTAAGTTTTCCTTTCTTCACAAACTGCATCACTCCCTTCATGGGAGATACCTTCAGAAATGCCCAATCTTCGACTTCGAACTCCAATTCTCTCCTCCTTACATCGGCATAGGACTTTTGGTGACTCTGAGCGATTTCCAGTTTGTCCCTTATCAACTGAACCTTCACCATAGCCTCATGAACCAAATCTGGTCCTATCATAGCTACCTTACCAACCTTGAACCATCCGATGGGCGATCTACATATCTGCCCATAAAGAGCCTAGAACGGTGCCATATGCTGGAGTGATAGTTGTTATTGTACGCAAACTCGATCAGGGGCAAGTGATCATCCCAACTACCCTTGAAGTCCATGACACATGCTCTCAACATGTCCTCGAGAGTCTGGATTGTCTGCTCCGCTTGACCATCCATTTGCGGGTGAAATGATGTGTTGAGCTTAACCTGAGTCCCAAGCCCTTTTTGAAATGACCACCAAAACTGAGAGGTAAATTGAGTACCTCGGCCTGAAATGATGGACAAGGGAAATCCATGCAATCGAACCAAATCCTGGATATATAGCTTGGAATAATCCTCCGCTGAATCCGTGGTTTTCACCGGTAGAAAATATGCAGCCTTAGTCAACCTATCTACCACAACCCAGATGCAATCATGTTGTCAGTGAGTACGAGGTAATCTTTTTATGAAATCCATATTGATTTCTTCCCACTTCCAAGTAGGAATGCTGATATCCTAAAGTACACCTCCCAGTCTCTGATGCTCAACCTTTACTTGTTAACAGTTCGGACACTTGGCTATGAATTCTGCAATATCCTTCTTAAGCCATTCCACCAATAAATCTCCGTAAGTCACGATACATCTTGGTGGCACTTGGATGGATAGAATACCTGGATCCATGAGCCTCGTGCAATATCCGGCTCCTCAAATCGTCAATATCTGGAACACATAGGTGACCCTGGTACCGAAGTACACCATCTCCCCATTGGGAGAAGACCTCCACCTTCTGACTTCGAACGACTTCCTTCAACTTTACCAAAATCGGGTCCTCATCTTGTCTAGCCTTCACATCAGCCAACAAGGACGATTCTGATCCTTCTTGAACAACACCTCCATTGGTAGAGTCAACCAACCTAACTCCCAACCTTGCAAGTCGATGTACATCCTTCACCAGCTTCCCTTTTCCCCTCATCCACATGGGACACACTCTACATAAAGAGTCTACTAAGTTCATTCGCTACCACATTAGCCTTACCCGGATGGTAAAGGACACTCATATCGTAGTCCTTTAGTAGCTCCAACCACCTCTTTTGTAGTAGATTGAGGTCTTTCTGCGTGAACACATATTGTAAGCTCTTGTGGTCCATAAACACATCCACATGGACCCCATACAAGTAATGTTGCTATATCTTCAATGTGAACACCACCACGGCTTCAAGATCGTGGGTCGGATAATTCTTCTCATGAACTTTCAATTGTCTAGGGGCATACACTATCACTTTCCCACGCTGAATCAACACACATCCGAGTCCGATCCTCGAAGCATCACAATATAAAACAAAACCATAAGTACCCTCCAGGAGAGTTAACATCGGGGCTGAAGTAATTCGAATCCTTAAATCTTGGAAGCTCTTCTCACAAGCCTCCGACCATTGGAACTTTACCTTCTTCTGAGTCAATTTTGTCAAAGGTGCGGCAATAGATGATAAACCCTCAACGAACCTCCCATAGTAGCCAGCCAAACCCAAGAAACTCCTACTATCTGAAGGATTCACCGGTCTAGGCCAATTCTTAACCGCCTCGATTTTCTGAGAATCCACCCTTATGCCCTCACTTGATATCACATGGACCAAAAAGTCTATGGAGTTGAACCAGAACTCGCACGTGCTGAACTTGGCATATAACTGACGATCCTTGAGAATCTAAAGCACTACTCTCAGATAAGCGGCGTGCTCCTCCTTGCTCCGAGAGTATATACAAATGTCATCAATGAACACGATCACGAACATGTACAGGTATGGCTTGAAAACCCTGTTCATCAAGTCCATAAAAGCTGTAGGAGAATTCGTTAATCCAAAAGACATAACTGCAAACTCATAATGACCATACCGCATCTTGAAGGTTGTCTTCGGGATATCACTCTCCCGAATTTTGAGCTAATGATACCCAGATCTGAGATCTATCTTGGAGAAACACTTGGCACCCTGAAGCTAATCAAATAAATCATCAATTCTGGAAAGAGGATACCTGTTCTTGACAGTGACTTTGTTCAATTGCCGATAATCAATGCACATGCGAAGGGAACCATCCTTCTTTTAGACAAATAATACTGGTTCACCCCATGGAGACTTTCTTGGTCTAATGAAACCCTTATCTAACAAGTCCTTCAACTGATCCTTCAATTTCTTTAGCTCGGATGGAGCCATCTTGTAAGGAGGGATAGAGATAGGCTGCGTGTCGGGTAGGAAGTCAATACCAAAATCAATTTCCCTCTCGGGAGGAACACTTAGTAAATCATCAGGAAATACCTTTGCATACTCACGTAATACTGGAAGAAACTGGATAGTCGGGGTCTCAGACTCAACGTCCTTAACCTTTAATAGATGATACACACAACCCTTAGAAATCATCTTCCTAGCCTTAAGGTAGGAAATGAAACGACCTACAGGCACAGCTGTACTACCCTTCCATTCTAAGATTGGTTCACCCGGAAATCTAAACTCTACCTCTTGGGTTCTACAATTTACTGAAGCATAGCATGCAAATATCCAATCCATACTGAGAATCACATCAAAATCGGTCATGGCTAACACTATCAAATCTGCTAGGGTGACCTTCTGAAGAACTGAGACTAGGTAACATCTATACACCTGTCTAGCTATAACTTAGTCACCTACTGGAGTAGAAACTGAGAAGGGTTCTGACAAGACTTCGGGACTAACTACGAAGCTACTGGCCACATAAGGTGTCACAAAAGACAAGGTAGCCCCCAGATCTAACAAAGTGTAAACATCAATATGGAAAACTCGCAACACACCAGTGACCACATTTGTGGAGACCTCATGCTCCTGGGGGGATGCTAATGCATAGAATCTGTTCTGGCGCTGACCGCCAGTTGTGCTAGTCGATGCCCCCTGATGAGTTGAGCGTGCGGGAGGGGCTGTTATTCTGGAAGCTGGGCCTAGACCCCCATCATGATCCTGTCTCGTATCGGGGCAATCCCTAAGCATGTGCCTAGGCTTCCCACACCCGAAACAAGCACCTGAACCTGCTAGACACTAGCCTGTGTATCCTCAACCACACCTGTAGCAAGTTGGGACACTAGAATTTGTGGGTATGCTGCTCTAACCCCTGGAGCCTGATGCTCGCCCCCTCCAGTCATGCCTGGGCCTACCTGGCACACTCAGTGCTGAAGATGCTGGAGCAGATGACCTCTGGTTAGTCTGCTGTCAGTGCCCACCACCTGATCTCGGCTGGGGGAACCTGTGATCATCGGTTCTGGTCCTCTTGGCCTCCCTCTCTCTCAAATGTGCCGCCTCCATCTGCTGGGTGTATAACACTATACGAGGAAAGTCCATATCCCGATGAAGCATTACAACCCTACAATCTTTGTCCTAATAGACCCCCACACCATGAGAAAATCGGCTCACCCGCGCCCTCTGATAAATCACTAACTCTGGGGCATACTTTGACAAGCGAGTGAACTCAAGAGCATACTCTTACACCATCATCCACCCTTGATTCAGATTTATGAACTCAGCTTCCTTTAGCTCCCTCATCTCATGAGGGAAGAGCCGATCTAAGAATGCAACATGGAACTCCTCCCAAGTAACAGGACCTTCTCCAGAAACCCTTCTATCCTTCCATTAATGAAACCAGATATGCGCGACCCCTTTCAACTTGTAAGAGGCCAACTTTATGCACTCAACTCCATTCACCCCCATGACTTGGGTGATCTTGACTATCTCATCTATGAACTCATGCGGGTCCTCATCTACCTTGGACCCAAGGAACTCTGCCTTGTTCATCCTTAAGAAGTATTTGACTCGAGCCGCTGCTGCATTGTCATTTTGCGGAACATGCGCAACGGCCTGCTGATTGACCTGAGCGGTCAAGGCCTGCGCAAGCATCTGAATAGCGACCCGA
The DNA here is from genome assembly GCA_018107945.1 of Datura stramonium. Classification (NCBI taxonomy): domain Eukaryota; kingdom Viridiplantae; phylum Streptophyta; class Magnoliopsida; order Solanales; family Solanaceae; genus Datura; species Datura stramonium. Next base: position 57,974 of record JACEIK010000594.1, read on the forward strand.
AAATCAGCATGAGCAACTGGCTCCGGTGCTTGGGGCTCCTGAACTGGTGGGGCTTGTTGATGCCCATGCCTATTTCCATCCTCGTGGCCTTCACCATTTCCATTTTTCCTACCATTCATTCTTTGAGGAGCCATGATTCTGCAATCACAAATAACACGAATTAGAAGGATAGAAAGAATTTTCATCGCATGACATAAATCATGAAAGAAGGGAACATTTTCCTAAATGTCTTATAGCCTATTCTTCGTAAGTGTGGCGCGCTTCACACCCATGAAAAAGACTCTACTCAACTCAGCTTTCAGACACCCAAGGACACTTCAAAATCTAAGGCTCTGATACCAAGTTTGTCATGACCCAAACAGGGGCCCAGATCGTAACACGGGTCAAAGAGTCCCGAGAGACCCCAAGTCGACCCATGGCATAAGCATACATCTACTCTTAATCAAGAAACTGAATAATCGATAAAGTAATCATAGCGGAAGTCTAACTTGAACATAACATAAGAATACGAAATATGAAGATGAATACATACATATGTCTGAAAAGACTCTAAACATGATGAGTTGATGGGACAAGACCCCAACTAACTCAACAAAACTGAAACTAAAATACATAAAGGAAAGCTGAATAATATAGTCCTCGAGAAATGAGGACTTGATCTTGGGCATAATTATGTGCCCAACTGCTATTTTATAACTTAATTTAGTCAAGTTTGTCAATTTAATTATTTATATTCTCATGTGATTATGTATATTTATAAGCCTAAACTAACCAACATGATTAGCCTTGTTTTGTAGGTGTAAAATGCATATGAGGGACCAAATAATAATGGTTGAAGTGAAGGAATGGAGTTCGGAGAAAATTGCAAAATAATGCAAGTAGACATGCCAAGGCAAGGCTGGCCACGCTAGGCAGCGTGCCACATTGTGCTTGCGCCGCGCTCAGCACCGTGCCATGCTCATGCCTTGCGCGTGCGATATGCTTCCTGGCAGTGTGCCTACGCCCGTGCCATGCCAGTCCCTCTGGCGCGCTAGCTACCATGTCACTCCATGCCCTTGCCGCGATGAGGGCCGTGCCACGCCCTTTGGACAGTGCCCATGACATGCCTCGACCAACTTCCAGTGATGCTGCGCATTTGCTCCATGTCACGGAGCAAAATTGGCACGAACAGGTCCATGACACGGAGGCAGTCCATGGCCGACCAAAATTGCAATTTTTCCGTTTAATATAAATAGGACACTTAGCTCCACAAATCATTTAGCACGAAATTTCTTGAGAACAACGGACCGGAGCGAAGGGAGAACAGAAGAACTCTACCTAGGGTTCACTAGTTTTCATTCTCTTTTATCTATTCTTGTAAGTACTTTACTTGAATCATGTTTTAAAGTATTTGTACGAACATGGGTGTCTAAAACCCTTCCTCTAAGGTTGAGACCACATAATATGATTGTAAATGCATGAATTCTTCATTGGTTTGAGTTTTAGTTGTTGTTTTGTCATACATTCTTTATTATTATTGTTTTTATTCTTGATCACCATGAAAACAAACTCGTTAAGCTTAGGTAAAAGCTCGAAAGAGTAACCCTAGGCTAGAACATACGAATGTAGGGAGCAAGTTCTTATGTTTATGATAGGATTCGCGATTAGGATAGAAATTATACCTAATTTGACTTTTCTTGGTTACTAAAATGGGATGAGCTAGACACCGACTTAGAATTGTCACATCACTGCTCGTAGAAGTAGTTGTGAAGCTAAGTCCGGTTAAATGATTAGAGGTACGAAAGTCCATAATCAAGGGTACAAACTACGTAAACCACATCCAAGTAGTTAACTTGCTCACGAATTAGGACGTCACTTCCCCGCTCAACAATGTAGGTGTGAGACTAGTTTGTCGTGTTTAGAGGCTCGCAAGATCATGAACATCACATTTTAACTATTTGAGACAACAACTGAAGTTTTCACACTCGAACCATTGGGAATTGTAGTATTGCATGATTATCAGGCCTTAACTCTAGTTGCTTCTTGTATTGTTTCTTGATTATTTTTTGATTATCCTTAAATTTAATTATAATTTTTTGAAATTTCTACAATCAATACTTGTGAAGGTTAAATTAACCCTCGAGCTTGATAATTTGCTGAAGTAGTCCAGTCCCTGTGGGTTCGACATCCAGGTCTTAAAAAGGGTCACTATATTACTTGTACGACCGCGTACGCTTGCGCGTGCGCTGGGGCGCAACAGGACTCACCCACAAATGAAAGCTAACTCTGTCAGAAAAACTACGAGCGAGACTAAAGCTGAGAGATGGGTCCTGTATCATAAGATGATACATCATAGAAAGTATATGGTAAGTACGTGGAATGTACCGAGTATTCAAGGTAAGTAAAACTACTAAAGTAAATAAAATCATTTAAAGACAATGCATAATGTAAACGTAAACATAAGAATCTGAGAGTAGCGCTTGCATACATTCTTTCTGAAATCATGATCTCTTCATAACATTACATAACATAACTTCATAACATCATAACTAAATCGATTGACTCAAAGCTGAACTCTGACATTTACAAGTAAAGCTGAATATTGAGTCAAACTTGCTTTGGAACATGCATTTACATAAATATCATAAGTAATGAATATGCATATCTGAAATCATAAGGAACAATGGGAGACTCCTCTTTTAACCGACATACCACGATAGAGCTTACATGGTCCCACCAATCACGCTCAAGTGGTAGAGCCGTCCAAAGTCTTGACGGGGCTAGGGATGATACCATGATATCGATATCAAGCTGAAGGCCCATCCGGGCAGGGGAAGCTCACAAGGGAGGTCCCAAAGTCATAAGGTATAAACCTATGTTGGCGTGTAGTTCTGAGGCATAGGGTGATCGACCTTACCCTACTCGGTGCTAGACATTACTCCCAAAACATGCATATGCTCTACATCATTTTATAACGAAGCTCAACATCGTCAATTGATGAAGCTCAATAATCAATACATCTCAAATATGAAATCATGCATATGAGAAACTTTAATTCAAACATACCACAAGCTGATAAGTATAATTGGGAGCCTTCACTCCAAAACCATGTGGTAAGATAGCATAGGAAATCTTTAACTCAAAACATACCACAAGATGAATATGAGATTGGGAGATTTCTCTCCAAAACAATGTGGTAAGCTTTTTCGAAAAAATCATCATTCATACTCAACAAGTGGGCATTGCCCAAAGCTTTATCATACTTGATGATACTTAATTCATATCAAAAACATCAATTATAAACATGGGTAGCTTTAAAACATGTTTTTCTTCATAATATCTAATCATGATCACATATAGATCACAAATCTCACTTTTCATGAATATCTCCTAAATGGGTTTTAAAATTCATAAGGTTAGAAACATGATTTTTAATTGGAATCCTTATAAAAATTGCCCATGCTTCATAATTCGATAATAGAACCATAATCAATTCATACCCATGTGTAGAAATAGATAATTCATGCATTTGGGTAAAACCCCCATAGATTAATCATGGAGATTCATACTTTTAGAGAGGGATCGGGCATGGGTGTGGAAGAAACCACCCATCCATGACCCTGCATATCTGATGGAGGCTGAATCTTACTCTCCCTTGAATGCCCAAAAGGAATTTGAAAGAAATTGAAGATCACTAGCTTGCTCACCCTCTAAATTTTCTTATATTGTGCATGCATGAATGAAATATGTCTAAAATGAACTTAACCCCATAAAAGGACACTTTTCATAACCCAAAACGTCATAGTTTAGGCTTTAGGAACTTAGGAATTATGAAAAAGCCCTTACTAATTTCGCAGAAAAATAACTGCCAGGTGGCCCTAACGGGTGACTTGAAATTCGTATCTCCTGGGCACGACTGGTGATGTCGTCCATGAAGTGCACTGCCTTTAAAACTTTACTCTAGTCTTGCTAATGACTCACCCCACGAATCATGGGGACTGACCACGACTCATGGGGACCTTCTGTGAAGTCCACTTGCCTCTTTTTCTTTTCCTTTCTTTTCCCCCTCCCACCAGCAAACCTGATGACTCGTGGGGCCTGACCATGAGTCGTGGTCATGCCCGCGGGGTCTCACTTCTCCAATCCTTCTCACTAATGCCTGGGTCTTCCGCACGAGTCGCCTCACCACTCGTGGGCTGTTCTCACGAGTCTTGTCATGACTCATTCTGAGTTTGCTGTTAAACTCCCGGGGTATAAGACCTGCTCGAGCAAAGGGCCTGCTGGTGCTGGCGGGGCTTGCTGATGCTCATACCCGTTGCCATCCTTATGGCCATTTACGTTCTTGTTCCTTCTTCCATTCATATGGCATCGAGGCATTATTCTGCAAACGTGTATAGCACGAGTTAGAAGGATAACGAGATACTTCATTACACGATATAGATCGTGAAAAGAAGGCAAACTTCCTAAAATGTCTCGTAGCCTCTCCCTTTTAAGTGTGGCGCTCTTCACACCCATGGAAAAGACTCTACTTAACACGACTTTCATACACCCTAGGACACACTAAACTTTTGCTCTGATACCAAGTTTGTCACTACCCGAGCTGAGACCCTGAATCGGGACATTGAACCTAAAACTATGAATAGCTCCAATTCGACAATATGGCATGAACATAGTGTCTAAAGAGCATAAAGTAACAGAAGACTGATAAACTAAACATGAATAACTGGAAGTCTACACACATAATAATCATAAAAGGACTCAACACCGACAAACTGAATTCTATAGTTATTTGAAAAGCCTATTACATAACTGATGAGCTGATGGGAGAACATTCCCAACTAGCTTGACAAAAGTCTATAATTAAAATAACAAAAACCAACCAACTAAACTGAATGACCTCGGAAGATGAGGACTCACCCACACTGGCTAAACTGAACTGATACGGAAGCAAGGCTAATTGCACGACTGAGTCTAATCTCTCGGACCTGTATCAAGAAATGATACAACATAGGGTGTGCGGTCAGTACTTCGAATGTACTGAGTATGCAAGGTATGTAAAACGAACTAATAAAATACATAAGAGTTCATGATAATAGGACATTTAAAACATGACATAAACATTACAGCTCAAGGTTTTCAAAACTATTCATAAACTAGTCATAATCATAATCATAAGAGAAACCTTGTAAGTCATAACTTAAGCCAAAGTATCATAATCATGATCATGCATAAAACATAAGGAACAATGAGAGGACTCGTCTTAACCAATACTATCATGATAGAGCTTACATGATGCCCCAACTATCTCGCTCAAGTGGGCAGAGCCGTCCCAAGCTTGCTAGGCAAGGGACGTAAATGGCATGATATCACCAGACACTGCTCCCAAAAGCATGCACATGAGGGATCATATAATAATAGTGATTTCATACATAGAGTTCATGGCTACTTAAATCATAACATACTTGTTCATACGTGAAATACATGATTAGCCATGAAATAAGGGCCCGTGAGTTAGCAAAAATCATAAACTCATAAATGAAGAACATACATGCTTGAGAAGATCACCATACTTGAAATTCATAAATTCATGAAGGGTACTTGTAGAAAATCATATCATAAATCATAAGTTAGTGGTTAGGAGAATCAAAATCATAATAGAATCATAAATTTAACTTTTCATGAAACTTGCATAATTGGGCATAATTTTTTAAAATTTGAAATCATAAATTAATATTCGAAAATAATATACAATACGCCCATAAATCTTAAAATATGATTTGAAACATAAAGGGAATTGACCCATACTTAAATCATAAAGAATTTCATGAAATTGGGATAAAACCCCATAGGATCATTTGTCTGAATTGACACTTGAATTCATGAACTTGAGGAGATATATGGGCATGAAAGTGAAAGTAAATTCTCATTTATGGCCCTACATACTTGGGTAAACTGATTCTTATCTTGACTTGGAAAGCTCAAGAGATTTTGAGGAGAAATTGAAAATTCTAGGCTTGATCTATAATGGAACCCTCTAAACTTGCATGCATGGGAGTTGAATGAATTAGAACAGTTTAAACTCACCTAATACTCTTCTTTCAGGGCTTAAAACATAGTTTAGGACCTAGGAGCTTACGATTTATGGAAATATCCTTGATGAAAATTTTGGAAAATAGACACTGCCAGTCGTCACGACTCTCACCTCTAGTCTTACCATGAAGTGACGACTCTTAGTCACCTTCCGTTGTCACCACTGATCGTAAGACTGGTTCCTGAAGATCATACCACAGATGCCTGCTATGAGTTGTTACCTGTCATCTCAAGTTGTAACACCTGTCGTTGTCACTGAGCCTCAATTCTTACCTTCTCTGGATTTTTCCACAAGTTATAAACCATGACTCGTGGTTTTCTACCACGGGTCGTAACACCACTCATGAAAACCTATCCATACATAGAACCTTCAAACCACGACCCTTATCACGACTCATTTCCCACAATGATTCGTACCATGATCCGTCCTTTCCAACCCTGGCATTCCCTACGCCTCACCACGACTTCTGACCACGAGTCGTACTTACGTGCCATGACTCATAGTGTGACTCATGGTTTGAGTATCCAACTTCAGCATCTCACTATGACTCGTCCCATGATTCGTTACTTCTCACCACTACTTGTACCACGATTCTTTCTGAGGCAAAAATATAGATCTTTTTGCTGAACTTATCTCCATTTCTCTCATCCAGTCTTAGGAACTTTTGGGGTATTACATTGACTTATCCCTTTAATTTAATTCAAAAATATCCCAAAATGACATAGTTTAGGAGTTAAAACAGTTAAAAGTTATGAAATACCCTTAAAAATCGAGTAGATATAACTGCCCATTCAGTGCCATGAGTCGTACATGACTTATGGTACCCTATCATGGCTCGTGGTGATCCCTCGTGGTCATTGGAGCCATGATGGTCAGTCTCTGGGTCTCTTCTCATGGATAGGTAGTACGACCTGTACCATGTTCTCATGAGTTGTGACAAATTGGTTATTCTCTTATCTTCATACCACCAATGGCTAAACAATCTTGTACACTGCTCTGAACCCCTTTTACCACAACCACATAGTACCAATCATACCTACATAGTACGGTCCATAGGTCCTCTCATGGTTATTAGGACTATCTTTGGTTTCTCCTCCAACCTTCATATCTCGGGTGGTGGTATGACTCGTATCTCCCTACCACGACCCATACTGAGATACTTACTGAGGGAAAATTTCAGTTTTCCTACTGGTTTCTACTCCAAGTCTAGGGTCTAATCTTAGAGACTTTTAGGGTGTTACATTATCTTTCCCTTGGGAACTTTCGTCCTCGAATGGAGTCTAATAGAGCTGAAAAGATAGGGAAAGAGTTTCAATCCCAATACTGAAGTTATAAACTAAATACTAATGGAGTGATTGACTCCGAACTAAGATACATGTACTGAACTGATTTCATGAAACATGTATCAGTTCAGGAAACATGTATTCATTCAAAAACATGAAAGCGACTGAGGGACATTAAATTGAATAGAATACTAAGGAGGGAACTATTACCTCAAGATGGGACTGAACTGGAAGGAAAGAGGTGAGGGTACTTTGCCATCATGTCTGCTTCCGCTTCCCAAGTAGATCCCTGTACAAGCTAGTTCCTCCAAAGAACTTTCATCGAAGCGACCTTCTTATTCCTCAACTTACGAACCTATTGGTCAAGAATCTCAATTGGAACCTCTTCGTAAGAGAGACAATCTTTTACTCCCACACTTTCCAAAGGCACAACTGAGGTCGGATCATCGATGGACTTCTTCAACAGAGACACATGAAAGACTGGATGCACCGATTCTAACTCCGCACGCAAATCCAACTCATAGGATACCTTTCCAAAATGCCTCACAATCTTATAAGGGCCAACATACCTGGGACTGCACTTTCCTTTCTGACCCGACCTCATCACTCCTTTCATAGGTGAAATATCAGATAAACCCAATCATCAACATTAAACTCCAGCTCTTTGCTTCTCACATCTGCATATGATTTCTCATGGCTCTGAGATGTATTCAACCTTTCTTTGATATGCTGAACTTTCTCCATAGCCTCATGAACTGAATCAAGCCTGATCAAAGTAGCTTCATCAACCTCAAACCACTCTATAGGAGACCTACACCTCCTGATCTGGGGCATATTTATATGCCCAAGTGATAATCAAATACATCGTTTTTGCCTTGTTTATCCAACAATGATTGTACATTCTCATGTAAACTGTAGGAAAGTGTGAATTTATATTAACCAACATGATTAGCGTTGTTTTGCAGGAAAAACATACTTTTTATGGAGCTAAGATGCATGTTGGGAGGAATCGGAGATGG
>JACEIK010000594.1:75668-87883 GCA_018107945.1 Datura stramonium
TATAAAAACTTTTCTTCACACTGTTGTCCTCATTTTTAGAGTTACAGTAAATTGACACTTGAGGTGATTTTGCCCCGTAGTCCAGTCCTTGTGGGATCGACACTTGGCTTACTTGAGCCACTTACTACTTGTTCGACCACGTGCACTTGCGTGTAGTCATCCAGACAGCCGAACACCTCCTACCATAAAGTGCCTCAAATGGGGCCATCTGAATGCTGGAGTGATAGCTGTTATTATAAGTAAACTCGACGAGAGGCAAGTGATCATCCCAATTACCCTTAAAATCAATCACAAAAGCTCTCGACATATCCTCTAGAGTTTGAATGGTCTGTTTAGCCTGACCATTTTTCTGCGGGTGAAAAGTTGTGCTAAGCTTAACCTGAGTACCAAAGTTCCTTCTGAAAGAACTTACAGAAATGTGAGGTGAACTGAGTACCCCTATCTGAAATGATGGACAAAGGGACTCCATGAAATCTGACCAACTGCCAAATGTTAAGTCTAGCATAATCATCAGTTGAATCTATAGTCTTGGATAGAAAGAAATATGCCTAGTCATTCGGTCTACAATCACCTATATCGAATTATGATGGCATTACATACGAGGTAAACCTAATAATAAAGTCCATGTTTATATCTTCCCACTTCCAAGTTGGAATGCTGATATTCTGATTCATATCTCTCGGTCTCTAATCCTCAACCTTAACCTATTGGTAATTTGGAGACTTAGCCACAAACACTATAATGTCCTAGATATCATTCCACCAATAGAATTCTTGTAGATCACGGTACATCTTGTTTGCATTTGAGTGAATAGAATATCGAGAATTGTGGGCTTCTGTTAAGATTCGTTGTCTCAAATCATCCACATCTGTAACACACAACCTACCCCGATAGTGGAGCACACCATCTCGTCCTTTGGAGAATGCTTCCACCTCTTTCTGGAGGACTTATTCCTTTAACTTAAGCAATATTGGATCATCATCTTTCCTTTATTTAATATCCATCACAAGAGAAGGCTCTAAACCATTTTGAACTACAACTCCACCTTCGGCTGAATCAACTAGACGGACTCCCAAACGAGCCAGCCAGTGGATATCTCTAACCAGTTCTCTCTTATCATCATCAATGTGAGAAACATTATTCATCGATAATCTGTAGAGGGCATCGTCCACTACATTGGCCTTTTCGAGATGGTATAAGACACTCATATCGTAGTCCTTCAACAACTCAAGCCATCTCCTGTGATGAAGATTCAAATCCTTCTGACTAAAAATATATTGGAGGATTTTGTGATCTATAAACACATCCACATGAACACCATAGAGGTAGTGCCTCCAAAATTTTAAGGCAAAAACCACCACTGCTAGCTCAAGGTCGTAGGTCGGGTAATTCTTCTCACGAGCCTTGAGCTGTCTGGAAGCATAGGCTACAACTTTAACATGTCGCATCAGCACGTAACCAAGGTCAATTCAGGAGGCGTCACAGTAAATCATAAACCCATCTGAACCTTTTGGTAGAGGCAAAATTGGAGCAGAAGTGAATCAAGTCTTCAACTCCTGAAAACTCTTCCCGTAATCATCAGATCACTAGAATTTAACTTTTTTCTGAGTCAAACTGGACATGGGAGAAGCAATAGAAGGAAAATCCTTCCACAAATTGTCTATAATAACCGGCTAAACCCAAGAAATTCCTAATGTCTGATGGAGAACTGGGTCCCGACCAGCTCTTAACTTCTTTGATCTTTTGAGGATCGACTTGAATACCCTCGCTGGAGATGACATGGCCAAGGAATGTTACTGATTTAAGCCAGAATTCACATTTGCTGAACTTAGCAAATAACTAGCGAACCTTGAGAGTCTGCAATACTATCCTCAAATGGTCTGCTACTCATCCTTGCTCCGAGAATAAACAGGAATATTATCTATAAAGACGATGACAAACATGTCCAAATACCATTTGAACACCCTGTTTAACAAGTCCATAAAAGCCGCAGGAGCATTCATTATCTAAAAGACATAACCAAAAATTCATAGTGACCATACTAAATTATGAAGGCTATTTTCAAAATGTTATATTCTCTGAATTTGAGCTGACGATAGTCGGATTTGAGGTCTATCTTTGAAAAACAGTTAGCAGCCTAGAGTTGATAATCCTGGGGATGGGATACTTATTCTTCATTGTGACTTTGTTTAGCTGACAATAATCAATATACATCCTGCCCCTCTTACGCACGTACAGAACTGGAGCACCTCATGGAGAGATGCTGGGTCTGATGAAGCCTTTGTCTAAAAGGTCTTTCAGCTGGCCTTACAACTCCTTAAGCTCACTGGAGCCATTTTGTAAGGAAGAATTGAGATAGGCTGGGTATTTGGAATAAGGTCTATGTAGAAGTCAATTTCTCATTTGGGAGGAATTTTGGGAAAATCTTATGGAAACTCACTCGTGACTGGAACTAACTGAAGGGTTGGGGCTTCAAAACTGGAATCTTTGACCGAACTAGATGATAGAAACAACCCTTAGAAATTATTTTCCTAGTCTTAAGGTAAGAGATAAACCAACCCTTAGGTGCTGAGATACTACATTTCTATTCTAGCGCTGGTTCATTGGGAGACCGAAACCTAACGACTCTAGTTCTGCAGTCGACTAAGGCATAAAAAAAGTGTAAGAAGCATGCCAAGATGTCGAAATCAATCATATCTAACTCTACTAGATCGACTGTGGTGACTTTTTGTAAAACTGTATCTGACAATTTTTGTTTTTCGACTAGCTATAACTGACTCACCAATAGGAGAAGAGACCGGAAAGGGTTCTGAGAGGATTTTTGGACTAATATCAAATTATACTACAATATAAGGGGTCGAAAAAAGTGTTTCTCCTAGATCTAGAATGCATAAACATCAATCTGGAAGAGTTGTAACATACTAGTGACTACGTTAGGTGAGTCTCCTACTCTTAATGAGATAACTGTTACGGTCCAAGCTAAGACCCCGGATCGAGACACGGGACCTAGAATCACAAATGGCTCCAAGCTAATCCATGGCATGTGCATAGCAACTCAAGAGCATAAAATAAATCGAAAAACTTAAAACATAAACATGAATTCGCAAAAGTCTACATAACATTAAAAAAATAAGAGAGATGAATCCAACAGCTGAATTAACTAACACATGTATGTTTGGAAAGCCTCTAGTCATAGATGGAGTGATAGGACAACCTCCCCAACTAGTTCGCTAAATCTGGAACTGAAATGACCAAACACATAACTAGAAGAATGTCCTCAATAGATGAGGACTCACTAAGTAGGGACCGAACTGGACTGATATGGGAGCAGGACTAACGGCGCGGCTGAGTCTGATCACCAAAACCTATATCATGAAACGATATAGCATAGAATATGCAGTTAGTACTTTGAATGTATTTAGTATGTGGGATAATTAAAATAGGCTAATAAAATGCATAAAGAGTTCATAAGAGTAGGAAATTTCAAATATGAGGCAATAATCATAATCTAGGCATGAGGGCTCAAGGTTTTCAAAACAATTCATAAGCTAGTCATAATTATATTCATAAGAGAAATCCTATAAAACATAACTTGAGCCAAATTATCATAATCATAAACATGCATAAAATCATAAGGAACAGTGGAAGGATTCATCATAACTGAAACCATCATGATAGAACTTACATGATGCCCTAATTATCTTGCTCAAGTGGGCAGAGCCACCTAGAGCTTGCCAAGGCAAAGGATGATGACGTGGCGTGATATCACTAAAGAGACCCCATAGGGTTATCATGAATATATCCTACGTTGACAGGTAGTTTTGAGGCCTGGGTTCCCGGAACCCCCGACCTACTCAGTGCTAGATACTACTCTCAAAAAACATGCACACGGTTCATATTATAATCATGAAACATACTTGAGGTACACGGGCTAGTAAAAAATATAAGATACATGAATATGATAGAAATACGTGAACTAGCTATAAAAGAGGCCTGTGAGTCGGCCATGAACATAAAATTGATACTTGTAAAAGCTATGCATACTTGCAAAAGTCATCATACTTGAGATTTATAAGTTCATGAAGGGTTCTTGTAAGAAAATCATACCTTATGATTATAACTCAGAACTTAAAACTTTAGAGTTGATATCATAAGAAAATCATGGCATTTCATTCGAATTGAATTTAAACCTAGAAGTTCATAATCGTGTTTGTAACTTATGAATCAAAATTCATGGAATACTTGATAGAAATACAAAACCTGAATCATAGAATCATCAATTTGATTAAGATAGCTAATCCTTTAGGTGAATCATGGAGGGATTTAACAACACTCAACTTAGCCCTAGAATTTTGAAATTAGGCAATGGGGAATAGGAGATCATGATTCTGGATTAAATAAGGGGAATGAGGGTAGAAGAACCCCTCATTGGTTTCCATACATACCTTGGTTCACTAGTTTCTTGACTAAGCTTGAAACCCAAATAGAATTTGAGAGGATGAGAGTGAAGAACCCTTGCTTGTTTTTGTAATCCTTGAGGGATTTTGATCTTCTAATTAGAGTGTTAGAAGTAGAATGAAAGTTCTACGATGAATATTCCCCTTAAAGCACTCTTTCCCAAGCTTAAAATGACGTAGTTTAGGGAATAAGAGCTTAGACATTACGAAAACGCCCTTAATGATTCGACAGGAAATTAAACAGTACCAGTCACCACGAGTGACCTAACGAGTCATTAGGTCACTTGACGATTCGTGGTCTGCCCTCATTGCCACTTCTGGAATTTTCCTATTCTCTAATCTTCCTCACACCATGATTGACTTAACGAGTCATTAGGGGATACGATGACTCATTCCTCAATGCATCCTGAACACTGGAATTCATCCTCTTCACCATCACTGTACATCTAAAAAGTCGTACAATGACTCGTGGAGAGACTTGACGACTGGTCACCTCACCTGTTACAACTTCTGGGAAATAATATTTTCTTTATCTCATGCATACACAAAGGGTCACCTGACGACCCATCGGGACACATAACGAGTCACTCAATGACTAGTCCTGTTACCTGGTGCAAATTTTATTGATTTTATCTGATTTAACCCTCAGGTATGATCTTAGGAATTTTTAAGGTGTTACAATGACAAGGCATAAAAACAATTCTGACACTGACCATCACTTGTGCCAGAAGTAGTACCCTGTTGAGCTGGGCGACCTGAAGGGGCTGTTAACGTAGTGGACTATGTCTTTCCACGTCCTGATGAAGGGAAGTCTTTCAACCTATGGCCCAACTAACTGCATCCCTAGAAACCCTCCTTGACAAGACGACACTCACCAGGTTGGTTCTTACCACACTTAGGACATACTGGAAAGTGCAACTATTGGAAATATTGCCCTGAGTTTTTGAGCCCGATGTCGTGCCTTTCTGATTGTCATGGGGTCTGAGAGAAGGAGCACTAGATGAAGATGGTGCTGGAGATGAAGATTTCTGATGATTCTATGAGCGACAACCACCAAACGACCTTTATTGAAAGTAGTCAAGTATCCTTTATGGCCCTTTTATTCTCCCTTTTCCTTTCCTTCAGCATCTCCTCTTTAATTTGCTGTGCATGGATCATAAGTTTGGAGATGTCCTTGTCACTGATGAGTATAGCGGTCCTTCACTCTTTGATCACAAAGTCTGAAACACCTGAAACAAACTTGCTCATCCGAGCCCAAAGTTTAGAAACCATCTCTGGAGTGTATCTGGACATCTAAGTGAACTTCAGGGCATAGTCCTGGACTGTCAAGGAGTTATACTTCAGGTTGATGAACTCCTCCACCTTTGCTTTCCTCAACTCACATGGGAAGAATCTATCCAAAAACATTGTTACAAACTCATCCCACTCTACTGAGCTTGCACCAACCCGCCTACCCTCCTTCCACTGCCTATACCAAATCTGGGCAATCCCTTTCAACTAATATGCGGACAAGTTTGCACTCTCGACCAAAGTAACGCCCATGATCTGAGTGATCTTCTGAATTTCATCGATGAAGTCGTCATGCAAAGTCTCAATGATATCCTGAGTGAAGCACCTAACATTCGTAAGGTTACTAATTATTTCTCTTCTAACAATGACTAACTTACCCTTAAGACAGTCGTCATCCATATATCACTAGGAAAAGTCATGAATATGACTAAAAAATCTAGACACTCTAGTCGGTTCTAAGGGACTATCCACCGGAAAAGTACCAAAAATAAAAATGGGGGAACCCAAACAAAAACATACCAAAATACTACAAGCTAGAAGGAATCAAGTCACATATCACAAAAAATTTTTAGGACCATGAATAGTTTTAGCAATTGAAGCATGTCCCTATGGGTTCGACATCGGCTCACAATAGCCACCTATTACTTGTACGACTGGTGCGCTTGCGTGTGCGCTAGAGGCATAGCAAGTTTTTGGCACCGTTACTAGGGACTGGAAACATTAGTGGATTCCTTGTTTTTGTATTCTTTTTTTTTTTATTTTCTTAAGTGCTGACAAGTTGGTCTTAGTCAGCAATCTTTGTAGGTACAGCTTGGTCCTTGCAGCAAGCTGGCAAGGGATAGAGAGTTGGTTGACCATACCCTGAACCTGAACGAATCTTAAGACAGTTGATAAGGGAGGGTTCCACTCTATATCCCATTCGGCAGGTTTAACAGGATGAGGTTGCAACTGCAGAGATGAAAGCCAGACCAGTTCGTGAAGTGGCAATCACATTTGTGACCAATGTTACCTCCAACATTCACAAACCGAAACCTGGAGGGCAGATTTGAGCTCAAACAGAACATGGTGAAGTTGCTTCACACCGATGGACAGTTCACAGGGCTGACTCTTGAGGATCCACAGTAGCATCTGCAGAGCTTTTTGAAAATCAGTGACACACTCATCCCCACAAGAGTGTCGACTGATTATGTGAGGCTCACACTCTTACCATCATTGTTGGGATAAGCCAAAAGGTGGTTGAAAGCAGAACACCACCGAACTCTATCACTATGTGGGAAGACCTTGCCAGGAAGTTCCTTATTAGATTCTTCCCATCTTGAAAGACTAAAAAATTGAGGAGTGAAATTCTAAGCTTCAAGCAGCGGTCGTATGAAAATTTATATTTTGGTTGGGAGAGATTCAAGTCTTTGTTGAGAGACTGGCCTCACCACCAGCAGCCCAATGAAGTGCTGGCCCATACTTTTATGGAGAGTCTTGATCCCCACTCTAAAATTTTGTTAGACTTTGCATCAGGTGGACAAGAATTAGAGAAAACCTATCATGAGTTGTACACTCTATTAAACAAGATTGCACAGGGAAATCTAGAGTGGCACAGTGATGTATCTCAAGGAGCAGTCAGGAAATCAGCTGGGGTAATCGAAGTAGATAGTATAAACGCATTGGCAGCTCAGTTGGCCTCATTCCAACATCAGATGAGGACTCAGTTTAGCAAGCTGAGCATGTCACAACTACAGGCATAGGTAAATGCAGTTCAACTAGCTCCAAACTGGTGTGAGATATGTGGAAACAACGATCATGGGGAAGATTCTTACGGAGCAAATCCAGAGTCTGTGAATTTTGTTGGTAATGTGAAAAGAGGAAATCAGAACTACGGGAATACCTACAACAGGAACTGGCAGAATCACCTAAGTGGGGTGGAAATTAAGGGCAGAGTCGGAATTTTCAGTAGCCTCAACATCGATATCAGCAACAGGGTAGGCAGGCTAGTGGCCAATCAAGCAACATAGAAGAGATGTTGTAGAAAATCATGACCAACCAAACTCAAATGGCAGATGACCAAGAAAAAATGGCAACCGAGCTAAAGAATTAGTAGTTCGCCATTAGGAATTTGAAAAGTAGATGGGGCAGATAGAAGTAGCTCAGAACACCAGACCGCAGGGGGGGTTTACCTAGTGACATAGATCCAAATCTAAGGAAGGTCATGGATATTAGTTTGAGGAGTGGCAGAGAGTTAGCTGATGCACTAGCTAAAGAGAAGAAAAATGAAGTGCAACCAGAGCTAGTCAAACTAGGTCCATAATTTAACAAGAAAATAAATATAAAGTTGTAAAAAATAATTCACAATCAGCAGTACAACCAATAATGAGACCACCACCACTATTCCTGCAAAAGATGTGGAAAAGCCAGGAGGATGCTTTTTTAAAGAAGTTCTTTGACATTTTCAAGGAACTTCAATTAAATTTGCCTCTAATTGATATCTTGCAGGGAATGCCAAAGTATGCTACATACTTAAAAGATGTTGTGTCCCACAAAAGGAGGCTAGTAGATGTACAAACTATAGTGTCATGACTCAAACATAGGCTCGGATCAAGACAGAACCTAGAACCATAAATGGCTCAGAGTCGACTCATGGCATGAACATAAAACTGAAGCTCAACATGAATAAAGTGGAGGACTAAATTCTGAAATAGTGAAAGTGTAAATAATAAAATATTTAAACAGCGGAAAACTCAAAACACAGAATCTGAAGCTGAATATACAAACTATGTCTGATAAGCCTCTAACATACTGACGAGCTGATTGGACAACACCCCTAACTAGCCCACTAGAAATCTAAAACTGAAATAATGATAACTCAACCATCTAAAGGTCCTCAAAGGATGAGGACTTACCAACAAGATGTCTATTGAAACTCTAGAAACTAGCTAGCGGCGAAACTGAATCTGAACGTCTGAGCCTGTATCATGAAATGATCCAGCATAGAGTATGTGGTCAGTACTTGGAATATACTAGGTATACAAGGTAAGTAAGAAATACTAAGTCTAAAATGAAAACATGTATAACATAATTCATATCAATATAAGATTCTAAGAGTAAGGACTGCATGCTTGAAGTCTAAAAACAAGAATAGACATAACTGAATTTCATAATTGAAATGAACGACCCAAAGCTGAAACTGATGATCACAAGTAAAACTGATAAACTGAACATTGGGTCAAACCTGTTGAAAACATAATATCATAATTGATGAACATGCATAACTGAAATCACGAGGAACAATGGGACACTCGTCAGATAACCGACATAATCACGATAGAGCTTATGTGATCCCAACCATTACACTCAAGTGGGCAGAGCAGTCCAAAGCCTTGCCATGGCTAAAGGCTATACCATGATATTGTTATCAAGCTGAAGGCCCCTTGGGGGCAAGAAAAGCTCACAATGGAGGTCCCAATAAATCTGAATAAACCTACATTGGCACGTACTTTTAAGGCCCAGGTCTTACCTGAACCCCTAGCCTACTAGATGCTAGACACTACTCTTAAAAACATGCATATGCTCTTCATTGTTTTTAAACAAAGCTGAACCATCATTTTTCAAGGAAGTTGATCAAGAAATTACATACATAGTCTGATATCAGAATATGAGGAGCCTTGGCTCAAAACATATCACAAGATGAAATAGGAGTCTAGACCCCAAAACCATGTGGTAAGCTAACATCCTAAAATTGAACTAAAACATGAAACATACTTTGATCATGTGGGTTGCCTAAACATTAACATACTTGACATAGACTTGGTAGTCAAAAATCATGGATTCATACATGGGTAATTCATAAACATTCTTTCATTCTAAACATCTCATCATGCTTGGAAACAAAGATCGTAATCTTAATTTTTCGTAAAACTTGCATAATTGGGCATAAAATTGTCAAAACTAGAAATCATGAATTGTAATTCGAAATAAGTATAAAACATGCCCATGAATCCTAAAATATCATTTAAAACATTAAGGGAATCGACCCATGAATTGAGCATAGAGAATTAATACTTTGGGTTAAACCCCATGGAATCATACACTTGAATTCATGAAATTGAGAAGAAGATTGGGCATGAGAGAGAAGAGAACTCCCATTCATAACCTTACATACTTGGGTAAACTGATTATTAGCTTGAATTTGAAAGCCCAAGAGTTTTGGAGGAGAACTAGAGGATTTCTAGGCTTGATCTTCAATGGAATCTTCTAAGCTTGCATGTATGGGGAGGAAATATGTTAGAATGGGTTTAACCCTCATAATACACTTCTTTCAGGGATTAAGATAACGTAGTTTAGGACTTAGGAATTACAAGATTACCCTTACTAACTTCACATAAATTTCTACACTGTCAGGAGTAACAACTCATCCAACGGGTCATACCTCGATCCCATGGGTCGTTACTTTATTCAATTTTCCAGACTCAAGTTTTCAACCACAATTGAATAGGACGAGTCATTACTTTTCCCAATAACTCATTACTGCCACTGGTTGGCATCACTACCTATAGATACTTATCTTCTGGAATTTTCCATAATGGGTTCATACGACGACTCGTTGTTCCCTATAACGAGTCATACCACGACTCGAACCCTTCACCCTGACAAAACAAACCCAAATAATAACTATAAGCCACGACCCATTATAGGGACCATGAGTCGTTCCATGGCTCATTGGTCCTGGACCTATCAACCATTATTCTCACCATGATAGAAATCCACGATCCATTGATGCTTCCCATGATTTGTACAATGAGTCATCCTGAGAAAATTTTTCTAATTTTCTGCTAAACATCCTTTCAACTCCCGATTATGGTCTTAGGCACTTTCAGGGTATTACAATATCTCCCCCTTGGGAATATTCATCCTCGAATATGGGTTAACATGCTGTATAACTGGGGGAAAGGATCTGCCATCCAAAATAATGAATATCTGAAACTAAGAAATAACAAAGTGACTGACTCTAGACTGAAATATATGATTGAACTGGATTCATGAATCACACATACATGCACTGAAATATATGATTGAACTGGATTCATGAATCACACATACATGCACTGACATGAATGAAACTGGGAGAGATGAACTAGACATGAAATTGAATAGAGTACTAAGGAAGAAACTGGTACCTCAAGCTGGAACTGTGACGTAAGGGAAAAGATGCGGGTATTTAGCCATCATATCTGCTTCGGGTTCCCATGTAGTTCCCTCAACCAGCTGATTTCTCCATAGAAACTTTACTGAAGCTACTTCTTTTTTCCTCAACCTCTGAAACCTACGATCAATAATTTCAACCGGAACCTATTCATAACTAAGGCTATCCTTCATACCTATGCTCTTCACTGGAACAACCAAAGTCGGGTCACTGATGCACTTCTTCAAGAGCGATTCAAGGAAAATTGGATGTACAAAGGAAACTCTGAGAGGAACTACTGCTCATAGGCCACCTTGCTAACACGTCTCACAATCCTGTATGGGCCAACATATAGGGGAATAAGCTTCCCTTTCTTTCCGAATCTCATCACCCCCTTCATGTGAGATACCTTCAAGAACACCAAATCATCAACTTCAAATTCAAGTTCTCTCCTCCTCACATCCGTAAAGGATGTTTGACGACTCTGAGCTATTTTCAACCTTTCCCTTATAAGTTGAACTTTCTCCATAGCCTCATGGACTGAATCTGGCCCTATCAATGTAGCCTCACCTACATCAAACCAACTAGTAGGCGATCCACATCTCATCCCATAAAGAGCCTCAAACGGAGCCATCTGAATGCTGGAGCGGAAACTATTATTGTAAGTAAACTTGATAAGAGGTAAATGGTCATCCCGACTACCTTTGAAGTCAATCACACATTCTCTTAATATATCCTAAAGAGTCTGAATGGTCCGCTCGGCCTGACCATCCGTCTGCGGGTGAAAAGATGTGCTAATCTTGACATGAGTACCAAGTCCCTTATGAAATGACTTCCAAAACTGCAAAGTGAACAAAGTACCTCTATCTGATATGATAGATGAGAGAACTCCATGCAACCGAACTAACTCCTAAATATACAACTTAGCATAGTCCTTAGCTAAATCAGTAGTTTCGACCAGTAGGAAATGAGCTGCTTTAGTCAACCTATCCACAACCACCCAAATCGAGTCATACTGACAATGTTTACGAGGCAACCCTATGATGAAGTCCATATTAATATATTCCCACTTCCAAGTTGGGATACTGATGTATTGTAACACACCTTCTGGTCTTTGATGGTCCACTTTCACCTGTTGGCAATTCAGATACTTAGCCACAAACTCCGCTATGTCCTTCTTCATACCATTCCACCAATAGACTTCCTATAGGTCACGGTACATCTTGGTGGCACCTAGATGTATAGAATATTGAGAACCATGAGCCTCATGCAACATCCGTTCTCTCAAGTCATCAACA
>JACEIK010000594.1:114990-127416 GCA_018107945.1 Datura stramonium
TATCTTTATTATTCGGATCACCCAGGATATCTACTATATCAATTTTAAAAGGTGTAGCTGTAACAATTCTACCGTCTATCGGTAAACTAATTTCTTCTAATGGAGGAATTACAAATTCAACCACCTTAGTTTTGGTATTCCATTTATTAACGATCATGCTTAATGTTTCCTTTTGATCATCCAATTTTCCTGTGTACTCAAACCATTTAAAGAACTCTATATTGCATCTCATTCTTTTCATATCGACACACCAATTTTTCCTAAAGGATAACCTTTCCTTTAATGAATATTTTTCTACATACCATTGCCTTTTCATGCTATTTTCTGGATATAACCAGAGTTTATCAAAATATTCAAAGTTAGGTTCGAACTTCTCATCTAATCTGATCATGCATAAAAAGTCTCTTACTCTTAGCATCTCACTAGCAGTGGGACTTGTTCTTTTGGTAATTCTAGGTTCATATTCAACCTTAGGAATTGTTTCAGAGAAATCTGCTCCTTTTAATTTTTTCTGTCTTCAAGAGTTACCTCCTTTTCTTCTTGGGATTTTGAAAATGAAGGTTTTGAAAAAGACATCCCTTTACTTGAAGAAGTATGACTAAAGGATTGGGATATTAGAAATTTTAAATATATAATCCATTCGGAAATTGTATTACCTGCTCAATATTTGAATGTTCTTCCTTAATTTCTGGCTCCATTATGGAGTCAAAATGCCAATTATCCATACTAACACATCATCTCATTTTATCATTTTTGGGACAAAAATATTGTTGAGATTGAGATTGGCTTCCATAAGCATGGTAACCCTTTGTTTCTTACTATCTTTGCCTTTGGAGCTAGAGTAGTTATCATTAGCCTATAATATACTCTATATATTATGGCTTTTCTCTTGTATTTGCCTTTCTATTCATGTTTTTTGTTTTAACATTCAATGTTAGGGTATCCATAATATTTTGATCATTAGTATCTATAGAAAAATTAGGATAACAATTAAAATATATCGAGCCATTAGCTAGATTACTTTGTAATACTGCTAACAATGAATCATCAAAGTTTAGTAGCCTATTGTCTCTTAAAAGAAGACTGATAGGAACATCTAAGCCTAATCGATACAGCGATTTAACCGCGACTTGGACAAGTCCTATTTGAAGAAACTTGTAATTTTTTCTATATCTGTTGATGTCTTCAACTGCTAATAATTTAATAGTCTCAATAGACTTGTTAATAAAGACTGTAGATTAGCTACTTAAACTCATACTCCTCCCGGCCAACATAGCTTTGATACCATTTAACGGATAGTAGAAACAACTTGAAAATGACTTTAAAATTAATTATAAGGGCAGGAGATAAATGAAAGAAAATACTATAAGAAATAATAAAGTAGAAGCGAAAGTACTTACAAAGAGTTGTTTATTGATATGAAGGAAATACAGAGAACATAGAGGGATTTGGGCAATATGGAAGTGAGTGTAGTGTTTTTCAAATTCCCCTATTGATACAAGGTGAAGGTCTTAAATAGACCTCAAGCCTGCCATCTGGCAAATATTTGTTTAGAAATCAGGTTTTTTACATCTTTTTGTAAAACATCTCTGGATGCTTTACAGTCTACTTGTAGTAAAAATTCTTTATTTATTAAATCATCTTGAAATTTGGTGATACATAGCAGTATAAATAGAATTTCCTTTTTAATGGTGTTGTAGTTTTTTTGAGCATTATTCCAGATTCCTGAAGTGAATATTACTAAATATTCGGGGTTTTCTAGGGAGATTCTTTGTTTAAGGATGTCTCCATATTCTATGTTCGAGGTGTTAGTTTCTGATATCATGAATGCATCTGGATGCTTCTCGTTTATGTCTTTTAAATCTTTTTTTGTAATAATGGGGGTTTTCAAATTTATTCTTATAGTGTTTGTATCTTCTTTTAATTTTCTTGGATGCTTATTTTGAAGGGGCAGACAACTTGATGCATCCAAAGTCTTGACAAAAGCTTCCTATTCATTTTTGGATATTTTATTGTCCTTTTATGTTGATTTTTAAGCTTTATATTTGTACATAATTTAAGTCCTGTAACATTTATAAGGTCACCATAGGTGAACTGGCTATAAGGAATTTTTCCATTAAATCTATCTTTTAATTTTATCCTAACCTTTTTGGCAAATAATATTAATAAACCTCTTATGCATTTTACTTCCCAATAATCATGACTACAGTCTTCTCTGCCCATAACCTTATTGAGGAAAACATCCTTATACCATCTAAAATCATCAAACTTTGGGCCAGATAGGTTAGATAATATTTTTGAACTCCTATCTTGAAAAAGTTGAGGTTTCCTTATAAAATGTTTGTCTATAGTACAATTTAAGGTAGCGGTGGTGTCTTCTAAGCATAGCTTTTAAAAAATTTGTCCTATAGATTCAGTTTTAATAACTTGAGTAATGGTTTTGCATTTGTTACGCTTAGAGTGTTTTCCGAATGCCCCTATTGATACAAGGTGAAGGTCTTAAATAGACCTCAAATCTGATGACTCAATAAATTTCTAACTACTATCTATTATATATGTGTCCGGTAATATTTCAAAACTCCTATCTTGAAAAAGTTG
Organism: Datura stramonium; assembly: GCA_018107945.1. Classification (NCBI taxonomy): domain Eukaryota; kingdom Viridiplantae; phylum Streptophyta; class Magnoliopsida; order Solanales; family Solanaceae; genus Datura; species Datura stramonium. The sequence goes on from JACEIK010000594.1 coordinate 117,589, forward strand.
AGGTTTCCCTATAAAATGTTTGGCTATACTATGAATTAAGGTAGCGGTGGCGTCTTCTACGCATAGATTTTTAAAAGTTTGTCTTGTTGATCCAGTCTTAGTAACTTGAGTGATGGTTGTAGAATTTGTTACTTGATGTATATTATCTTCAGTGATATAATTATCCCACCAATATTTTAATGTCCCTGTGAATCCAGATATAATTAAAGTGGCGACTTGTTTATCCGTGCAGTTTTTCATTTTATAGGTCGTAATGGCCATTCCCATTTCATGTAACTTGTTGTATATCTGATGTTCTGCAAGTTCATCAATATTCCNTGTGTAAGTTTTTTATTGCAAAAAGAATTTCATATATTATCAACTGGTCCTTTGATATTCATGAAATTGAAAGGATTAAATATCTGAGTAAGACCATCAAGATCAAAGGCTGGGCACCAACACCCCAGGAAGATAAGGAAAAGTTAACAAGTTTGCCTACAATGGCAATTACCACTCCAACTTTCAAATGGCTCCATTTGAGGCTCTTTATGGGAAGAGATGTAGATCACCTATTGGATGGTTCAAGTAGGTGAGGCTACACTGATAGGACCAGATTTAGTTTATGAGGCTATGGAGAAAGTTCAGCTCATTAGAAAAAGGTTGAAAATAGCTTAGAGTCGTCACAAATCTTATGCGGATGTTAGGAGGAGGGAGCTTGAGTTCAAGGCCGAAGATTGGGTGTTTTTGGAGGTGTCTCCCATGAAGGGAGTTATGAGGTTCAGTAAGAAGGGGAAGCTTAGTATACGATATGTTGGTTCTGATAGGAGTCTGAGGCGAGTCAACAAGGTGGCATATGAGTAGGGGCTACCAGCGGGATTAGCTTCAGTACATCCAGTGTTTTATGTGTCTTTGTTAGAAAAGTGCATTGGTGATCCAGCTCTAGTTGTTTCGGTATAGAGCATTGGGGTGAAAGATAGCCTTACCTATGAGGAGTATCTGATGGAGATCCTTGATCGTCAGGTTCAGAAGTTGAGGAACAAGGAAGTAGCTTCAGTGAAAGCTTTATGGAGAAATCAGCTTGATGAGCGAGCTACGTGAAGCTAGAGTAGATATGATGGCTAGATACCCGCATATTTTTCCTTTCGGTCTAGGTACATCATTAGGTACAAGTTTCCTCCTTAGTACTCTATTTAGTTCCATATCAAGTTCATGTCTCTCAGTTCCTTTCATGCTATAGCATGCATGTATGTTTTATGAATTCAGTTTAGTCATGTATCTCAATTCGGAGCCAGTCACTCCGCTAGTTTTTCAGTCTATAGATTTCAATTCTAGGATTGCAACTCTTTCCCTATCTTCTGAGCTTATTTAATCTCCATTTGAGGATGAATGTTCCCAAGGGGGAGATAATATAATACTCCAAAGTTTCCAAAGACTAGACTCAGGATTTGGAATTTTATTCAGTAGAAAAATTTGCAAAATTTCACAAAATGACTCGTCGTACGAGTCGTAGAGGGGTATGACGGGTCGTGGGAGAAGTCATGGTAAGCATCAGTTCCTCCTAACCCAGTGATGATGACAATAGGCAGTGATGGCGATGCAGATGACGAGTCGTCTCCCCAGACCACGATTCGTCCAGTCCTTCGTTGGGACTGGCAGTGAGTATTTTCCTGCGAATTTATTAAGTGCCTTTCCATAATTCCTAAGTTCCTAAGGCCTATACTACATCGTTTTAAGCTCAGATAAGTGTGTTTTAAGAGGGTTAAGCTCATTCTAAACCCATTCTTCCATGCATGCAAATTTAGTGATTTTTAATGGTGATCAAGCTTAGATTCATCAAGTTCTTCCCCAAATTCCATTAGGCTTTCAAGAGGGTTTGTGAAATCAAATTTCTCCAGGTATGTAGGGTTATGATTGGGTGTATCCATCCACATCCATGCTCAATCCCTCTTCAATTTCATGAAAATTCTAGTTGATGAATCTGTGGGGTTTTAACCTAAACATGTGAATTTTCTAAGTATCAATCATGGGTATGATCTAGACATGTTTCTATTGTTGAATTATGTTTCATGGGCATATTTTACAATATTTTCAATTACATATTATGTTCTCAAGTTTTACAAATTATGATGCCCACCCATGGAAGTTCATAAAAGTTGAGATTATGATATATGTATTCAAGCATGATGAGATGTATATCATGAAAGAATGATTTCGAATTTACCCATGTTTATGTTCATGTGTTTCAATGATCAAGTCTATATCAAACATGTTTATGTATTGGGCAAGCCCATATATCAAGTATGTTTCATGATTTATCCAAACTTCATGTATTAGCTTACCACATGGATTTTGGAGTCTAGACTCCCACTATTTTCAGCTTGTGGTATGGTTTGAGCCAAAGGCTCCTTATGTTATGATTTTAGATTATGCATGTATGTTATGATTCAGCTTCGTCACTAGATGACGGTTCAACTTCGTTGAAAAAGGATGGAGACCATATGAATTTTTTTTGGGATTAGTTTCTAGCACCGAGTAGGCTAAGGGTCAGTCAACCCTATGCCTTAAAACTATGTGCCAACGTAGGCATGTTCAGATTATTTAGGACCTCCCTTCTGAGCTTCCCCTGCCTCCAAGTAGACTTCAACTTGATATTGATATCATGGTAGCATCCTTAGCCCTGGCAAGGTTTTGGACGGCTCTGCCCACTTGAATGTAACAGTCGGGACCACATAAGCTCTATCATGATAATGTCGGTTATATGACGAGTCTCCCATTATTCCTCATAATTTCAGTTATGCATGTTCATCAGTCATGTTATTGTGTTTTCAGCAGGTTTGACCCAATGTTCAATTTTACTTATGATTACCAGTTTTTTTATCTTTGGGTCATTCAATTCAATTATGATATTCAGTTATGTTAAATCATGATTTCTGATAATAGCATGCTATCCCTACTCTCAGACTCTTATGCTGAAATGTTTATGATATGCATGATCTTTGATTTACTTACTTAGCGGTTTTACTTACCTTACATACTCAGTACATTCCATGTTCTGACCACATAGTCTATGCTGTATCGTTTCATGATACAGGCTAAGATATTTAGGCTTAGTCCCGCCGTTAGCTAGATCCTCAGTGTTAGCACTTTCCAGCTAGAGTTGGTGAATCATCATCTTTCGAGAGCCCTTCTTTTCAGTTTTATTTTCTATATTTTCAGTTTCATACTTTAGTGAGTTAGTTGGGGTCTTGTCCCATCAGCTCATCAATAGTAGAGGCTTATCAGACATAGTATGTATATGGTTCCAAATTGTGCTATATATACAATTATCCGATGTTATTAGATTTTTAGACTTTCGCTATGTTATTGTTAAACTTCTGCAATATTATGTTGAGTTTAGATGTTATGTTCATGCCATGGGTCGACTTGGAGCCTCTCGGGGTTCTTTGTCCCATGCCTCGATCCGGGCCTATGTACAGGTTGTGACAAACTTGGTATCAGAGCATTAGGTTTTGAAGTGTCCTAGGGTGTCTGAAAGCCGCGTTAAGTAGAGTCTTTTTCATGGGTGTGAAGCGCGCCACACTTATGACGAAGAAGCTATGAAACGTTTAGGAAATGTTACCTTCTTTCATGATCTAAGTCATGTGATGAAATGCCTCTCTATCCTTCTAACTCGTGCTCCACGCATTTGCAGAATCATGCCTCCTCGCCAAGTTAAAGGAAGAAGAAATAGAAACGAAAATGGCCATGAGAACGGCAATGGGATGGACACCAGCAGGCCCCACCAGCCGTGGAGGATCATGTACCCACAGGTTGCCCACGCAGAGTTCAGGGCTGCCATCCAGATGCTAGCTCAGGCTTTGACCGCCCAGGTCAACCAACTGGCTGTAGCGCATGTCCCTCAGAATGGGAATGCGGCAGTGGTGAGAGTTAGAGATTTTCTAAGGATCAACCCTCTGGAGTTCCTTGGGTCAAAGGTGGATGAGGATCCACATGTGTTTATTGATGAAGTTCTGAAGATCACCCAAATCATGGGGGTGACCGAGGAGGAGTGCGAAGATCTAGCTTCGTATCAGTTGAAAGGGGTTGCGTACATCTGGTTCAAGTAATGGAAGGATAGCAGGGTAGTTGGAGCAGGACCTATTGGTTGGGAGGAGTTCCATACCACATTTTTGGATCGGTTCTTCCCCCATGAGATAAGGGAGATTAATCCAGCTGAGTTTGTGAACCTGAAGCAAGGTAAGATGGCAGTCTAGGAGTACACTTTAGAGTTCACTCGCTTGTCCAAGAATGCACCTGAGATGGTGACAGATCAGAGAGCCCGAGTGAGTTCATTCGTGCATGGGATAACAGACTATTTGGTCAAAGATTGCTAGGCCGCGATGCTTCATCAGGACATTGACTTCCTCCAGATAGTCCTGTACTCCCAGTAGATAGAGGTAATACAGGTGAGTGAGCGGGAGAGAGAGGCCAAGAGGGCCAGGACTAATAGCTTTGGATTCTCCCAGCAGAGACCTGGAGGTGGGCACTGTCAGTAGTCCCACCAGAGATCATCAGCCCCAGCGCCATCAGCTATGAGTGTGCCATCCAGATCTTTCATGACCCAAACATAGACCCGGATCGTAACATGAGACAAGGAGCCCCGAGAGACTCCAAGTCGACCCATGGCATGAATAAACATCTAAATCAATATTAGTAAAGTGGAATACTTAGCATAACGATATAGCGGAAGCATAAACATGACATAACATAGAAAGTGGAAAGTACTACACACACAACAGTTGAAATCTACACATAGTCTGAAAGCCTACAACATATCTGATGAGTTGATGAGACAACACCCCCAACTAGCCTTGAAAGTCTAGAGAACTGAACATGAAAAGATAACAAATATCAAATTGGTCCTCGGAGAATGAGGACTCACCAAAGAGCTGGATGCTAATCTTCGAGATGAGCTAATAATAGTGCTAGGACTGAAGATCGAAGCCTGTATCATGAAACTATACAACATAGAGTATGCGGTCAGTATGTGGAATATACCTGAGTATACGAGGTAAGTAAAACAAACATTTAAAAATACATAAAAGCTCATAAGAGATAGTAAAAGTGGGACAACATGCTCAAAACATAAATCTCATTAGATAACATAAGGCTCAAAGTTTTCAAATCATTCATAATCCATTCATTACCATAGTCATAAGAGAAAATTTTTAAATCATCACTTGAGCCAAAGTAACATAAACATCATAATGCATAAAAAATGCGGAACAATGGAAAGACTCATCATAATCGAAACCATCATGGTAGAGCCTTACATGATGCCCCAACTATCTCACTCAAGTGGGCGAGTCGTCCCTGGTTTGCCAGGCAAGGAATGTGCATTATATGATATCATGAAAGAAGAGATCATTAACATTGTAATGTATTAATATAAACCAATGGTGGCACATAGTTATGAGGCACAGGCGTAGTCCTTTGAACGACGGGCTACTCGGTGCTAGACACTGCTCCCAAAAACAAGCACAATAGCCTCGTGTGTAAATCAATAACATCATTCACTGAAATTCATGGCCAAATAAACATTAACATCATTGATCACCATTTGAATACATGATTATCCATGAATCGAGGGACCTTTAGTCAGCCAACATCATAAATCGATCAATCATGAAATCCTTATCATAAATCGTAAATTATTCTTGAACATGAGGGCATTGCCCAATACTTAAACATTCTTGAAAATACTCAATTTTCTTGAAAACATGATTATAAACATGGGTAACTTTAAAACATGCTTTTCATCATCAATAATTCATCATACATGAACATTCATCATAAACCTTAGCTTTCATGAACTTTTCATAAATGGGCATTTTAATTTTAAAAGCTTGAAACATGATTTTAATAGAAAACAACGTAAAACTTTCCAATAATTTATAATTCAATAGTAATAACTCAATTAGATTATACACATGCAAAGAAATCAAAATTTCATGCATTTGCATTGGGTAAAACCCCATAGAAATTACATAGGGAATTCATGATTAGAGAGGGATTGGGCATGGGTGGGAAAGGATTCACCCACTCATAACCCTACATACCTGGGGAAGATCAAATTTCACCACTCCTTGAAAGCCCAATGGAAAATTGAAGAATACTTGAAGAAGAACAAGCTTGATCACCTCTCTAGTCCTCTAACTTTTCATTCATGAATATGAATGAGCTAAGGGTAGGTTTTACCCTCAATAAACACTGCATTTCGAGCCTTAAACAATGTAGTTTAGGACCATAAGACTTAGGAATGACGAAAATTCCCTTAATGAAATTCCTAAAATTTCTGCACTGGTAGTAATAACGACCGTCCTAACGGGTCGTTCTTGGATACCACGACTCGTGGTATCCATCTTTCATCTCTACTGCCCGAATTCACATTCTCAGGATCGATCCCACGACTCGACAAGATGAGTAATCCCTTTGGACAACGATTTGTTATATCACCTGTTGTTTCCTCCCCTGACGAACCATACCATGACTCGTTCCTCCTTCTAGTCATGGTTTCCTTCCGTTACATTGACTAGAGGTTTTGATACTCTTTCCCATGGTTGATGACCATGACCTGTTGTAACTTGCAACGGGTCATTCCAAGAATCATTACTTCATCCTTGACCAATGGTCAGCCTCACCACGACCATAAATAATGATTCGTTACACTCGAAAATGGGTCGTTCCTAGACTTGTTACTCCCAACTGTTACCAGACTAGACCTCTCCACGAATACTTCGTTAGGTGACCCATTTTGTAGAATTTTTTCCAGATTTTGCCAACTTCCATTTTTAAATCCCGGGTCTAATCTTAGGCACTTTCGCGATATTACAAGATCTAGGCGCGACCAGAGGGGACGAGCATCAAGCTCTTGAGGTCAGGGAAGTAGACCTGTAGAGTCCAGCATCCTAGAGTGTGGCAGGTGTGGCCGAAGACCCAGGGGTCAGTGCTTAGGATGTACAAGTGCTTGTTTCGGGTATGGGAAGGTTGGATATATGCTTAGAGATTGTCTAGCAGCCAGAAAGGGCCATGATAAGGGTCGAGGCCCATCCACTAGCTCAGCATCCCCACCAGCATGCTCAGCTCAGCAGGGTGCATCCACTAGTACAGGTGGCGGACAACATCAAAACAAATTCTATGCCCTCGTATCTCGTCAGGAGTAGGAGGCCTCTCCAGATATAGTCACTAGTATGTTATGAGTATTCTACCTTGATGTAGATGCATTGTTAGATCTAGGGGCTACCTTATCTTTTATGACACCCTATGTTCCTAGTAGTTCCGGAGTCAATCCCGAAATCCTATCAGAATCCTTCTCTGTCTCATCTCTAGGCAGTGATTCAGTTATAGCTCGACGAGTATATAGAAATTACCCTATCACAGTCCATTAGAAAGTCACCTCAGTAGATTTAGTAGAGCTAGTCATGACAAATTTTTATGTAATCTTTGGCATGGATTGGCTACATGCATGTTATGCCTTAGTAAATTGTAGAACCCGTGCGGTAGAGTTTCGATTTCTAGGTGAGCCTGTCCTAGAGTGGAAGGATAGTTCAGCTGTGCTTGTAGGTCGCTTCATTTCCTACTTTAAGTCTAGAAAGATGATTTCTAAGGGTTGTGTGTATCACCTAGTTAGGGTTAAGGATGCTACATCCAAAACCCTGACTATTCAGTTAGTTCTTGTAGTGTGCGAATATCCAGAAGTGTTTTCAGATGATTTACCGGGAGTTCCACCCGAGCAGGAGATTGATTTTGGCATTTACCTTCTTCCCGATACGCAGCCTATATCTATTCCTCCTTACATAGTGGCTCCAGCTGAGCTAAAGGAGTTGAAGGAGCAGTTGAAGGACCATCTAGACAAGGGTTTCATTAGACCAAGAAAATCCCTGTGGGGTGCACCAGTCCTCTTTGTCTGAAAAAAGGATGGTTCCCTTCGTATGTGCATTGATTATTGGCTATTGAACAAGGTCACAATCAAGAATAGGTATTCTCTCCCCATGATTGATGATTTGTTTGACCAACTTTAGGGTGCTAAATGCTTTTCGATGATAGATCTCAGATTTGGATACCATCAGCTAAGGGTTCGGGAGAGTGACATTCCAAAGACAGCCTTCAGAACTCGGTATGGTCACTATGAGTTTGTAGTTATGTGTTTTGGACTAACGAATGCTCCTGCAACTTTTATGGATTTGATGAATCGGGTATTGAAGCCATACTTGGATATGTTCGTGATTGTGTTCATAGACGATATTCTCATATACTCTCGGAGCAAGGAGAAGCATGCCGCTTATTTGAAGGTGGTGCTACAGACTCTTAAGAATCACTAGTTGTATGCTAATTTCAGCAAATGTGAGTTTTGGTTGAACTTAGTGGCATTTTTGGGTCATGTGGTGTCAAGTGGGGGTGTACAGGTGGACTCTCAAAAGATAGAAGCGGTGAAGAATTTTCCTAGAACAGTTAGTCCAGCTGGCTCTAACTCTAGAATCAAGAAAAAAAGGGGCTATATAGCGGCTGTAAATACAACCCCCAGCTGACAAGTCCTATAGCTACCTATGAAAATAAACAACTAAACAGGGCCTCACACGACCAACACACATAATCTGAAAGACATGCGGCCCCACACGGCCGATACATCTAACCACAAGGAAGTAATGCAATCTGCAAGCCTCTAGGAGTAATAAGATTGTCAGGACAGGGCCCCGGCCTACCCATAGTGACAATAAAAAGAAGTAAACCTCTATGGCACAAGCTCCGGAAGAAGGGAGCTGATGGCTCTGTACGACTGACCGGGACTACGAAGGATCTGCTCCTCATATAGCTGTACCTGCAGGCAAGTAATGCAGCGCCCCAAAAGAGGGGTTGCGGATAGCTAACTACTTTATTCTTCTAATTAAACAACTATAGGGCTAGGCTTCTCCTGACACTCTATACCTGAATACCTTACAAGAACTGGCTAGGGTGTTGGCTCGTCACTGACTACTGATGTGGACCCCTCCTTGGGGTACCCACGGGTTTATCTGACTCAGACGACTGGGCTGGCTTGCTGGCATCCTACATGATAACTGTCAGGTCGACTAAGACTGCCAATCATTGATAAGGATAAAGGGATGGCAGTCAATCACTCAATACACTGGAGAACCCTGGTGTCTCTAACTCTAGAATATACCTATTCTGTCTCTATTTCTGGTTCTGGAATGTGCGATAACGTCAATGACCTCTAGGGATGCTTCCCTGCCAATACAGGCGCCAGCTGGTCGTTAGACCACCTACTACGCCCATACTTCTTAACCAACTAATTTGGGCCAATAACTCTTACGAGTTTCTGAAGTCTAGGCCTGGCAACAACATATGAGTCTACCATCTCAATAAACTGGAACTAAAAGAGTTTCCATAGTGTCCATAACGTGAATAACATTTAACCTGCTCCCTTTTAGCGAGGGATCCTTCAGTACGATCTGTATATGAGTTCTAACAACTAACCAGAATTTATGTAACTGTAATCCCTGTTAGCAGCTAATCGCCACATATCTGATACTTATATACCTAGATCAATAACAACTAATTACACATATCGAATTACAATCTAATGGTAGAAACCATCTGCAACATCTGAGATCGTTACTTCTATTCGAGGACATAAGTCGTACACTGTACGACTAGGATACTTGCCGAGAGTTAAGCCTTACATACCTTGATTGCTGTGTATCGGTTAACTAGCGAGTTTCGGCTCGTGTTCAACTGCCCTTCTCAACTGAAATCATGTTACTGGAAAGATAGGATTAGTTTTATCACTAAATTCGGCAAAAAGGAAAACTT
>JACEIK010000594.1:127597-143116 GCA_018107945.1 Datura stramonium
ATGAAAATTATATATTCCCTTCGTCCTATCCTCTGTTCTGATCGAAATAAATGTGAGAAATGACATAATGTTAAAGGGTGAGGCCTATATATACTTGCAGAAAAATACATGGCAACGTGGCACATTGGCCAACACGCCATTTTGGCTCCGTGCCATGTTGGCTAATGCGGAGGTCCCAGCTCCGTGCCACTTTGCCCCTCTGTGCAGCGCGGTTCGGCCTCCTCTTGTGAAATTCCAACTTGGCACTCGTTCGGCCCTTCCCGGGCCCCTTTCCTCATACGTATGGCACTCTAAAACTCTCAACCAACATATGAATAGGCCATCTAAGTGCTAGAAACTTACGGGGTGTAACACGGACCATTCAAATTTTTGAGGATATGTTGAGAGCGTGTGTGATTTATTTCAAGGGTAGTTGGGATGATCATTTGCCTCTCATTGAGTTTGCATATAACAACAAGTACCATTCTAGCATTCAGATGGCTCCGTTGAGGCTCTCTATGGGCGAAGATGTACATCGCCTATTGGTTGGTTCGAAGTCGGTGAAGCTGCATTGATAGGACCAGATTCAATCCATAAGGCTATGGAGAAAGTTCAGCTTATAAGGGACAGGTTGAAAACAACTCAAAGTCACCAAAAGTCCTATGCAGATTTGAGGAGGAGAGAACTAGAGCTTGAAGTTGATGATTGGGTGTTTCTGAACATACACTCTGTGTTTCTGAAGGTATCTCCCATGAAGGTAGTGATGAGGCTCGGAAAGCAAGGGAAACTCAGTCCCCGTTATGTTGGCCCGTACCGGATTGTGAGACGGGTTGGCAAGGTAGCTTATGAGGTGGAGTTTCTCTCAGAATTAGCTTCAGTTCATCTAGTTTTCCATGTATCGCTCTTAAAGAAGTGTTGGGTGATCCAGCTCTGGTTTTCCCAGTGGAGAGCGTGGGTGTGAAGGATAGTCTTAGCTATGAGGAGGTTCTGGTGGAAATACTTGATCGTCAGGTTCGGAAGCTAAGAAACAAAGAAGTAGCCTCAGTTAAGGTTTTGTGGAGGAACCATCATGTTCAGGGAACTACTTGGGAAGTCGAAACAGATATGATGGCTAAATACCCACATCTATTCCCTTCCGACTCAGTTTCAGCTTGAAGTATTAGTTTCCTCCCTATTACTCTATTCAGCTTCATGTTCAGATCATGTGCCCCAATTTCTTTCATGTCAATATATGTATGTATGATTTAGGAATTCAGTTCAGTCATGTAGTTCAGTTCGGAGTCAGTCACTCCGTAAGTTTTCAGCTTTAAATGTTTAGAAATTGATATGGCAATGGCATTTCTCATCTTTTCTGTATGATTACCCACATTCGAGGATGAATGTTCCCAAGGGGAAGATATTGTAATACCTATAAAGCCCTAAGATCAGACGCAAGGGTTGAAACAAAGAAAATAAGATTTTCTACACCAGGTCACAGGACGAGTAGTCCAGTGATTCGTGAGGTGCACTACGAGTCATTAAGTGACTCATGGGGAGGAGGGTGGACTTAGTTGGAATTTTCGGCTTGAGGTTGACCACGAGTGAGACCACGATCCATAGTCATCACCGCGAGTCTTCAAGTAGGCCGTGGTCAGGAGTTTGATCTGGGTGTTGAGAAGTTGGCAATGTCCCCCAACAACTAGTCACCATGAGTCATTGGGTGCACCACGAGTCATGGTGTCCCTTGTAGTGACCAGTAGAGGTGGAATTCTAGTGATGTCAATGATAGACAGACGACGAGTTGCCCCCCCAGACCACGATTTGTCTAGTCCCTTGTTGGGACTGGCAATGAGTATTTTCCTGCGAATTTATTAAGGGCTTTTCCATAATTTCTAAGTTCCTAAGGCCTATACTACGTTGCTTTAATCTCAAATAAGTGCGTTTTAAGAGGGTTAAGCTCATTCTAAACCCATTCTCTTCCATGCATGCAAACTTAGTGGTTTCTAAGTGTGATCAATCTTAGATTCATCAAGTTTTTCCCCAAATTCCATTGGGCTTTCAAAAGGATTTGTGAAATCAGATTTCTCCAGGTATGTAGGGTTATGAATGGGTGTATCCATCCGCACCCATGCCCAATCCCTCTTCAATTTCATGAAAATTCTAGTTGATGAATCTATGGGGTTTTAACCCAACATGTGAATTCTTTAAGTATCAATCATGGGTATGATCTATACATGTTTCTAATGTTGAATTATGATTCATGGGCATATTTTACAATGTTTTCAATTACAAATTATGTTTTCAAGTTTTACAAATTATGATGCCCACCCATGGAAGTTCATGAAAGTTGAGATTATGATATATGTATTCAAGCATAATGAGATGTATATGATGAAAGAATGATTTCGAATTTACCCATGTCCATGTTCATATTTTCGAATGATCAAGTCTATGTCAAGCATGTTTATGTATTGGGCAAGCCCATATATCAAGTATGTTTCATGATTTATCCAAACTTCATGTATTAGCTTACCAAATGGATTTTGGAGTCTAGACTCCCACTATTTTCAACTCTTGGTATGGTTTGAGCCCAAGGCTCCTTATGTTATGATTTCAGATTATGCATGTATGTTATGATTCAGCTTTATCACTGGACGATGGTTCAGCTTCGTTGAAAAATGATAGAGAGAATATGCATGTTCTTGGGATTAGTTTCCAGCACCGAGTAGGCTAAGGGTCAGTCAACCCTATGCCTCAAAACTACGTGCCAACGTAGGTGCGTTCAGATTATCTGGGACCTTCCTTATGAGCTTCCCCTACCCAAAAGGGGTTTTCAGCTTGATATCGATATCATGGTAGCGTCCTTTGCCCTGGCAAGGCTTTGGATGGCTCTGGCCACTTAAGTGTAATAGTCGAGACCACGTAAGCTCTATCATGGTAATGTCGGTTATATGAAGAGTCTCCCATTATTCCTCATGATTTCAGTTATGCATGTTCATCAGTCATGTAATTATGTTTTCAATAGGTTTAACCCAATGTTCAGTTTTACTTATGATTACCAGGTTTTTTAGCTTTGGGTCATTCAACTCAGTTATGATATTTAGTTATGTTAAATCATGATTTTAGATTATAGCATGCTAACCCTACTCTCAGACTCTTATGATGAAATTTTTATGATATGCATGATCTCTAATTTACTTACTTAGCGGTTTTACTTACATTACATACTCGGTACATTCTACGTACTAACCGCATACTCTATGTTGTATCGTTTCATGATACAGGATTAGATATTTAGCCTCAGTCCCGCCGTTAGCCAGATCCTCAATGTTAGCACTTTCCATCTAGAGTTAATGAGTCTTCATCTTTTGAGGGCCCTTCTTTTCAATATTTTCAGTTTCATACTTTAGTGAGTTAGTTGGGATCTTGTCCCATCAGCTCATCAGTAGTAGAGGCTTATCAAACATAGTATGTATACGGTTCCAGATTGTGCTATGTATATAGTTATTTGATGTTATCAGATTTTTAGACTTCCGTTATGTTATATGTTAAACTTCCACATCATTATGTTGAGTTTAAATGTTATGTTCATGCCATGGGTCATCTTGGAGCCTCTCGGGGTTCTTTGTCCTGTGTCTCAATTCGAGCCTAGGTATAGGTCGTGACAATTATCTACTTCATTTATTCTTTTTCTTTGTTTTGGTTTCAGGCTTGGGGTTAGCTGGGGGCTTGTCCCAGAAGCTCATCAGTTAGTAGAGGCTTTCTAACATGGAGTTAGTATGTTCAACTTCGTGACTTTGTGTTTAAATTATCAGATTATCTTGTTATCCATAAACGAATGTTCTATATTTCAGTTAGTTTTCGCTCAACTTTCCTTATAAATTATATTGTGTTAGCAATATACTATGCCATGGGTTAGCTTAGAGCCATTCGTGGTTATAGGTCCCGTGTCGTGGTCCAGGGTGTAGACTCGGTCGTGACATAAAAGTTCTAACTTAAGAAATTAATCTGACATGTCTTTGTGGTACGATATCGGGACTTCATCCGCCTATATTACTTGACGACCACGTGTGATCGGCGACATCACTCTCAATATATACTCAAGATTCTGAATGGTCTGTTCGGCCTGACCATCTGTCTGTGGGTGAAAAGCTATGCTAAGCTTCACCTGAGTACCAAGACCCTTCTGAAACAATCTCCAAAACTGAGAGGTGAATTGAATATCCCTATCTGAGATGATAGACAATGAGACTCCGTGCAACTGAACTAACTCCTCAATGTAAAGTCTAGCATAATCCTCGACTGAATCTGTAGTATTGACTGGTAAGAAATATGCTAATTTGGTCAACCTGTCTACGATCACCCATACAGAGTCATACTGTCGGCACATACGAGGCAATATTTTAATGAAGTCCATGTTGATCTCGTCTCACTTACAAGTAGGAATATTGATGTCTTGAAGCATACCTCCAGGTCTCTGATGCTCAACCTTCACATGTTGTCAATTTGGATACTTAGTCACAAATTCATCTATGTCCTTCATCATTCCATTCCACCGATTGACTTCTCGTAAATCACGGTACATCTTGGTGGCACCTGGATGGATAGAGTATTGAGAGCTATGAGCCTCTCTCAACATCCGCTCTCTCAAGACATCCATAGTAGGAACACATAATCGGCCTTGATATCGGAGTACACCATCTTCCCCTTGGGAGAAAACCTCCACTTTCTGATTCCGGACAGCTTCTTTCAATTTCACTAAAATAGGATCCTTATCTTGCCTTGCCTTAACCTCCGCCCACTAAGGAAAATTCCGATCCATTCCGAACAATAACACCACCATCTACCGAATCTGTAAGGCGAACTCCCAACGAGCAAGCCTATGGATATCCTTTACCAACTCTTTCCTCCCATTCTCAATATGGGATGCACTTTCCATGGATAGTCTACTAAGAGCATCCGCCACTACATTGGCCTTGCCCGAGTGATAAAGGACTCTCATGTCATAATCCTTGAGAAGCTTAAGCCATCTCCTTTGCTGTAAATTTAGATCCTTCTGAGTGAACACATACTGAAGACTCTTATGATTTGTGAACACATCCACATGTACCCCATACAAATAGTGTCTCCAAATCTTCAAGGCAAACACAACCGCTGCTAACTCAAGGTCATGGGTCAGATAATTCTTCTCATAAGTCTTAAGCTGTCTTTAGGCATAAGAAAATGACCTTCCCATTCTGTATCAACACACATCCAAGGCCAATCCTTAAAGCATCACAATATATAACAAAACCATCTGTACCCTCCGGTAAGGTCAAAATTGGAGCTGAAGTAAGTCAAGCCTTTAACTCCTAAAAACTCTTCTCACAAGCATCAGACTACTGAAATTTGCCCTTTTTCTGGGTCAACTTAGTCAAAGGTGCCACAATGGATGAAAATCGCACTATGAACCTCTTGTAATAGCCAGCTAAACCCAAAAGCTTCTAATATCAGTAGGGCTAACAGGTCTAGGCCAGTTCTTCACCGCCTTAATGTTCTGAGAGTTTACCTGTATACCTTCACTAGACACCACATGACCCAAAAAGGCCACTAAGTTCAAACAATACTCACACTTGCTGAATTTAGCAAACAACTGATGATCCTTAAGACTTTGCAACACAATCCTCAAGTGAGCGGCATGCTCCTCCTCACTCCTAGAGTATATGAGGATGTTATCTATAAAGATGATGACGAACATATCTAGATACTACTTGAACACCTTATTCATCAAATCCATGAAAGCTGCAGGAGCATTCGTTAGTCCAAAAGGAATAACAATAAACTCATAGTGACCATACCGAGTCCTGAAGGATGCCTTCGGAATGTCACACTCCCTAACTCTGAGCTGGTGATAGCCGGATCTGAGGTCTATCTTTGAAAAGCACCTAACACCCTGAAGCTGGTCAAACAAGTCATCAATCTTAGGGAGGGGATACTTATTCTTGAACATGACCTTGTTCAACTGACGATAATCAATGCACATTCTAAGAGAACCATATTTCTTTTGAACAAAGAGAACTAGAGCACCCCATAGGGATTTACTAGGCCTGATGAAACCTTTATCTAGGAGATCTTTCAATTGTTCTTTCAACTCCTTTAGCTTAGCAGGAGCCATTAAATGGATATAGGATCATGGAGAAGATAAAAACCAAAGTTAATCTCCCGCTTGGGAGGGACTCCTGGTAGGTTATCGGGAAACACCTCTAGATACTCACACACAACAAGAATTGATGGAGAGTCGGGGTCTCGAACTTAGAATCCTTAACCCAAACTAGATGGTATACACAACCCTTGGAGATTATGTTTCTGGACTTAAGACAGGAGACAAAGGGACCTACAGGAACAACTGAACTACACTTCCACTCTAGGACTGGCTCACCTGGGAATTGAAACTCTACTGACTGAATTCTACAATTAACAGAAGCATAGAAAGCATACAACCAATCCATGCTGAAGATGACATCAAAATCTGTCATGTCTAACTCCACTAGGTCGATTGAGGTGACTTTCTGAAGAATGGTGATGGGACAATTTCTGTGTATTCATCGAGCTATAACTGACTCACCAACAGGAGTAGAGACTGAGATGGGTTCTGAGAGAATTTCGGAACTGACACCAAAACTAATGGTAACATAGGGAGTCACGAAGGATAATGCGGCCCCTAGGTCTAGAAATGTATAAATATCAAGATGGAAGACTCATAACATATCCGTGGCTACATCTGGTGTGCTCTCTTGCTTTTGGCATGATGATAGTGCATAAAACCTGTTCTGGTAGCATTAAAAGATGCGACCTATTGGAGCTGCTGATGTAGTGGCTAGGGCACAGCCTCTACCGTCACCCTACCTAGCTAAAGGATAATCCTTGAGTCTATGCCCATGCTTACCACACCCGAAACAAGCATCTCTGCCAATCAGACACTTCTCCAGGTGGTTCTTGCCGCACCTCCTGCAAGTTGGGAAAGTATGCTCCCCCGATATGCTCCCCTAGACCCTAAATCCTGATGATTTCCCTCTCTAATTACCTTTGGGCCTATATAGAACACTGGATGATAATGGAGCTAGGGTTAATGACCTCTAATGGGACTGTCGGCGATGTCCACCACTGAACCTGTGTTGAGAATACCCAAAGTTCCATGTCTTAGCCCTCTTGGCCTCTCTCTCTTTCATCTGCTCCTCCTCTATCCATTGAGTATATATCATTAATCGAGATATGTCCATGTCAGTAATAAGCATAATGGTCCGGCACTCCTTTTCCAGTGAATCTGCAATCCTTGATACAAACTTGCTCATATGAGTTCTCGGCTCGGTCACCATCTCCGAAACATACTTGGACAGTTGGGTGAACTTCAAGACGTACTCCTGAACAATCATGTCATTCTGCTTCAAATTGATGAACTCTGTTGCCTTTATGTTCCTTAACTCTCGGGAAAGAACCTGTTCAAGAACGCCGTGACGAACTCATCCCAACCAATAGGAGCTGCACTTACTCCATAACCCTCCTTCCACTATCGAAACCAGATATGAGCTACCCCTTCAGCTGATAGGAGGCCAACTCTGCACTCTCCTCTCCTTAAAGACCCATAATCTGAGTAATCTTCTGGATCTCCTCTATAAACTCATGTGGATCCTCATCTACCTTAGAACCATGAAACTTTGATAGGTTTATCCTGGTGCAGTCTCGCCTAGCTGCTGTTGCATTCCCATTCATATGCATATGAGCCACTGCCTGCTGGTTGACCTGGACTGTCATGGCCTATGTCAATATCTAAAAAGAAGCCCTAAAATTGGCATGAGTCACCAGCTCATATAAAGGATCAGCTGGAGCTGTTGGGGCTTACTGATGCCCATTTCCGTTGCCATTCCCATGGCAGTTTCCGTTTCTATTCCTTCTTCCCTTGACTTGGAAAGGAGGTATATTTTTGAAAATGCTTATAGCACTAGTTAGAGGAATAAATAGAGTTGAACTTCATCGCACGACATAGATCATGAAAGAAGGAAAGTTTCCTAAAATGTCTCGTAGCCTCTTCCTCATAAGTGTGGCACGCTTCACATCCATGAAAAAGACTATACTTAATGCGACTTTCAGACACCCTAGGTCACACCTAAATCTTTGCTTACCAGGTTTGTCCTGACCTGAGCATGGTCCTCGGACCGAGACACAGTGCCTAGAACCACGAAGGACTCCAAGATAACCCATGACACATTCATAACACATTCTTGAGCATAAACTAAGCGGAAATAAATCATGAACATAACATAAGTGTAAGACTGAATATCATAATACATAAGCGTAGACAACAAGTCAACAACACTGAACCATCTAATACATAGTTGTCTGAAAAGCCTTTAATCAAACGATGAGATGATGGGAAACACCTCCAAGTAGCTTAATAATTTTTTAACTGAAAGATGTAATGCAGCATAAATAAAACTAATGTCCTTGGATGATGAGGATTCACCAAGTCTAAAACTACACTAAATCAGAGCAGGAGCGGTGCTAACATCGAGGTTGAGTTTGATCACCCGAACCTATATCATGAAATGATATGGCATAGAAGTATGGGGCCAGTACTTTGAATGTAATGAGTATGCAAGGTAGGTAAAACATGATGGTAAAACAGTAATATAAGATCATGAGTATAGGATAAACTTTAATAATAAGTTTCGAATCATAAACCGAGTATAGCGGCTCCGAGTTTTCAAAACTGAATCATAAAGTTGATCGTGACTGAATTCATAAGTAAAACCTCATAAAATGTATATTAACCCAAGATATGATTGTAGTAAAGTCATATGTCATGAACATAAGCATATATAGAGAATCAAGGAATAATGAGAGATTCTTATAACCGACATATCCCACGTAAGCATACATGGAGCCCAACTTGTAACCCTAGTTGGGAGGTGTGTCCATACCTTACCAAGGTCATGGACCATGAAGGCATGATATCACTCATTGGTATTCCATTCGGGCATGGGAGACATACCCCGTCATGGCTATGGTGGCACGTAGTTCTGGGAACTGAGTGCACTGGAACCTCAGTCTACTCGGTGTTAGATACTACTCCCAAAACATATATAATGCTCATATCATAATCGTGAACATAGGTTTTACATGAACTAGTTTAAATAATGAAATCTATAATATATTAACATACCTGAACTAGCCATGAAAACAATGCCAAGGATTGGCCATGACACCTAAACATGAGATTTATGAAATTCATGCCTATTTGAATAAATCGTCATAACTTGAAATCATAGGTTTATAATCTTGAAATTCATAAGATCATAGATAATTAAGTAAAATCATCATAAACTTGAAAATATAAATTCATGAGAGATCTTAGTAGAGAACATGAATCATTAATCATGAATTGAATCATAAGAGACTTGAACTCATAAGAGATCATAATAGATTTCATGAGAATTGGGTCTAACACTAGAATTTCAATAAAACATGCTTGGAAACTTGAAATCGTGAAATAGAGATAAAATTGGGCATGTGAGTGAAAGTTTTCCCATTCGTTACCCTACATACCTTGGTTAGATGATTCCTTAACTTGTCTTGAAGACCCAAGAGAAATTGGGAAGATGGAGATGATGAACCCTAGCTTGCCTTGAGAGATTGATTTCCCAACTACGGTGTTTTGAAGAGAGTGAGTTTTTAGGCTAAGTTAAACCCTTTAATCTGACCTTAAGGAATCCTAAAATGATGTTACTTAGGAGTTAGAAGCATAGGATTTTACCAATATATCCTGAACTATCGAAACTAAAAATAAATCTAGTCGAACCAACAACCAAACAAATGGGTTGTTGGCCTACACAACGGCCCATTGTATCCCTTCATGGGTTCTCACTCTACTCCGAATCCTCCTTTAAACATGCTCGAACAATTAGAAATAATGACCGGTACAATCAAACAACAAATCATACAATCCATTCGTCGGTTCTGGGAAGTTTTCGATATTTTTCAGAAGTTCGATACCGCGGAAAAACCAATGACTCGTTGGTTCTTTGTTTAGCTCATCCCGAGGGCCATTAAATGGACTGGTGCCATTTTTCCCTTCTATTTCAGCTGCAAATCTTGAATTTGATCTTAGGGACTTTTCGAGGTATTACAGTTACTACTATCATTATATCATTAGCTAATCGTAAACTGAAAAATCAAATCAAATTAAACTGATGGTTTTTATTTTTTTAATTTGGTTTGATTTTAGAAATTCAAAAATTGACTAAATTGGTCTGATTTTTTAAGTAAAAAATTGACCTAAATCAGACCATGAACACCCCTACATTATAACGACTCATTTGGTCGTTTTAAGTTTTAGAACCCCTTCCCTATTTGAGACTTCCCCTAGATTTATTTGAAAATTTATGACTTATGGGCGTCTTGAGGGGATAGACTATTTTTCGGTAATCTAGAACCCAAACTTGGAATTGAAAAGTTAAGACTTGACCAAAGTTACATATTTGGCTAAATGGGTTCAGATTCATGGTTTGAAGGTTCCTATACGTTTGCAAAATAATTCTAGATTCTATATGTATGTCAAGATTGCAACCCAAGGGATTCAGGTGAGTTTCAAGGAGCTAAATTGTCACACACCAAACTTGGGGAGGTGTAATTAGAATTCGGTGCCTCACTTGACCGAGCAAATAATACAACTATTAACAACAAAGCAGAGCCGACAAGGCTCGACACCATGATAATACAACATAATTAGAGTAAAGAATAATCTAAGATGGAAGCTGGCCCTCCAACCAACAGATAAATATACAATAGGCCATCGAGGCCACAAAATAGAATAACTACCTGCATAATAGGACCTTCCAAGCTTACAACAATACTACAACCACATCATACATCTACGAATATCACAAAAGAAAAACGATAAGGAAAGGGCCCCGACCTATTCGTAAAAACCAAATTACTGGAAACTCTATATGACATGGAGCTTACAAACTAAGATGGAACTTTACTAAGCTAATGGGAACATGAGAAAACTGCTGATCAACACCTGCAAGCATGAATGCAGTGCCCCTAGGCTCGAGGCATCAGTATGAAAATGTATCGAGTATGTAAGACGACAAGAAAGATAAGATACATGTTACAAGGCAACAAATTACAAAACAATATCTAGACACAATATAGCAGAAAATAATATAACTAAAAAGAATCAGAAGACATACCGACAAGAAATCAACAAAGAAAACATCAACCTACTCGGCCCATATAAACTTGATAAATTCAAACAACAATAAAAACAACACCAAATTAATACAAACGTAGTAGTCACCATCTGCATCACTATAAGGAAAATTTGTTACCACCTTACCTGACCTATACCTTTCCATCACAGTAGCAATCTCATCAGCCAAGTACACATCTAACCAGATAAACAACAATACAAGCAATGCGATATGTGTGTGTGTCTCTCTATATATATATATCAATTCACCACCACAATATTGCCAAAAATAGTTATGGACTTGCAGGAAATCAAAATTCACAAGTGTGACCTTGGTAGAAATAGTCACGAACTTGCAGGTCCTCATATGCCACGGGCTCAACATAGCCAAAAATAGTTACGTACTTACAAGTCATCATAGAGCCTACCGAGGGCCATTCCAAATATGAAAGTACAATATCAATCAAATAATACACATAAAAATAAGTACACAATAGCCTTAATGGTGCCCAAATCCTACGATCGTTCCAAATGACTTTAGTAACTCGATCCAACAATTGATTCACCGACATGTTACAAAATAATCAAGGGATTACAACTTATCAAATCTTTCCCCGAGCTTCACAAGTAATGTGTTGGGATTTTGCAACATATTCATACTTCATTTAATAGAGTTTTGCATGCCTTTAAGTGCTAATTTAAGACAATGCTAACTCTTATTTAATGAGTTTTAGGAATCCCATGAGTTTATACTAGGAGGCATAAAAGTCACTAAAGTCTGCCAGAAAATGGATAAAAGAAGGATCACACATCCAAGATACGTTCATACATCCCAGATATGTTCACACATATAACCATATGTTGATCCAAATAACATCACAAAGTGGTATTCAAAGGACGACTCAAGATACAGTCCGCATTCTCAAAAGATGGACCGTCAATTGCTCCGTTTTGTTTAAGACAAATTTCATGGTGAAGCAATAGATGGATGAAATTGCAAACTGTCTTTCCAAAAGATGGTCTATCAATCAGAAGATGGAAAGAAGCAAATAAGATTATATTTTGAATAGATGATTCAACAAATAGACCATCTTTCCAAAAGATGGTCTGTCTATGCGACCTAGGCCCTCTGAGTTTGAATTTTTATTAGGTTTTAGGACTTAGTATGAATAATTATTTTTAGGAGTTTTTGAGAAGTTTCAGATAGTATAACATAGTTCTCTATAATTTTGATAGTTTTAGCTTTGTATTGAAGATACCCATTAAAATTGAAGATTAAATTGCTCAATTCAAGTTTTCTCTCTCTTCTTATCACTTAGTAAGTGATGATGTTGAAATTCATGTTTTTTTTAATCTTATTCTATGAGTAGCTAAATCTAAATCTAGGTTTGTGAACCCAATGAGTTTGTAAATCCTAATATCTCAGATAGGTGAAATTGAGTATGGGCTTGAAGATATTTGATTGATCTATTCTTCGTTAAGTGAGATTGGTGGTGAATATTATCCAATCATGCCATATTACCTCTATTGTTCTTGAGAAAGATGATGTGTCGGGAGTTTGAAACACATTTATACTTTTTTTCATGGAGTTTTGCACGCATTTAAGTACTAATTTAATTCAAAACCAACTCTTTTTTACTAAGTTATAAAAACCCAATGAGATGATAAAAGGAGGCATGAAAGCTACTGAAGTCTACTAGAAACGAAGCAACAGACGGACCGTTCTTTCAATAGATAGTTTGTACTTTTAAAAGTCTTATGACATCCTTGCTATCTAGATACCACACTGATCAGGCCCAAATTACACCTGATAATTAAAGTATAAAGCAATTGCTGTCAAATATAGTAATCCAACTAGGTTGGGATCAATCCCATAGGGAATACGGAAGAAACAATATGTTAATAATGAACAAACTAACTTGCAATCAATATTTTGGAAGGGGTTTTTTGTAAATAAAGAGAACAAAAAATGCTAACAATAATTAAGTTGTGTATCAAATTATCAAGAAAAAACTAGGATTGTGTTTTCCATGATTTCATAACTTAGTAGGCTTATACTAGTGATCTATCTTGGTGAATTTTATGTAAGATTGACGATTAACTTCATCTAACATCTCTCGACCTACATAATGAATTTCACTTATCTCCTCTCGGACTCAAAGTGTGTATATTTTTCCCTTGCCTTAAGTCTTAACTTAACTATTCTTGGTTAGAGCTCAAGTTAATTTAGATGAGGGTTGGTAGCCTCAAATTGCCGTTGTTATTCTCTTTCCTAACTTCAACTTCCTTGATCGGGCAAATTGAAGATATGGGCATGTTTCAATATTTGCAACTGCTAAAACTAATTTAACATGAAGAAAATAACAATCTAACCAATTCACTATTCAAAAATTACTATTTTATTATGCCTACTTTCATTAATCCAATCATCTTTCTCACAATCCTAGCTTAAGAGACTTAACTGCTCATGTTTATGAGAATAACAACAAAAAATATAGAAGAATTCATAATGAAATACTTATGATTAATATATAACTTGTTTTGCAAAATCTCCAAAGATATATTGAGTGATAAGAACTTGATGAATTTCCAACAAATACTCATCTAAGCTATTGCATAAATTCGTAAAGTATGAATTATGCAACATTATGAATTGTACTTCTCTACACCAAAACCCATATGACTCGAAATAAAGGGTATTTATTATAGTAGATTACGCCTTCATTGTTCCTTCTGAGATTTGAATTGGTTTTTGCAGCTTCTGTTCCTAGTAGAACTAGGATTTGAATCCTAGCCGTCTTGACACATGTAGCGCACCGTGCGGCTCATAGCACCACATAACTTGGCACGTCATGCTGCTCAAAGTACAGGTAAGGCCTGTGCGTCGTGCAGGCCATAACACATATATGCATGTACACTGCCAACTTCTATCATACTCATTTTGTCAACCCCATTTTGCTATCCATTCACTTTTAAGCCATATTTAAGCCCACATTCATCACTTTAACCCCTAAAAGAATCTAATCATGCGAGTTAACTTTTTTTCACAAATATATCATAAAACACAAGAAAACACACATAATTTATTCTTAAAATATAGCTAAGTATGGGCAAAATATGGCTAATAAATACGTAAATATGCCCTTCATCACTTAAACTATTGTTTCCCTAGAACAATCTACTACTTTCCTTCTCTAATTTAATCACAAAATTCATCGTACGAACATGTCTACTTACACTTAGGATCATTAGGCAAATCAATCAAGCTCCAACAACTCCAATCCTCATGCATATAGGATCAACATTTAAATGTCAAAGTTTGAAATCACTTAGCTTCTAAACTAACTCAATAAGAAATATTTGGGCTAATATGAATCATATGTAATTTAGCAATCAAGATGTACCAAAATCTTACCATTATGTGACTTCACCATTTAGGGAGTTTCCCTTTCACACACAAGATATATAACAATATTAGCTTGGGCCTAAATAAATAATTTTTGCTCACTCTCCTAAAGAACTCAACATACATGCAAAAGACAACTCATAGGATTGCCCTTAGTGTAAATACTCCACTAATATGGAACATCGAATCAAGAATCAATTAGGATTTAAATTGGTTGTAATATAGGCTAAGGTACGAGTAGAAATTATTTAGCCAAGATAGTAACTAATCTCCCTAAGCACTTTAATACTTCACAACTCTTTGAATTTTCTAGCACATTCTTCAACCTCCTATTTTTCTCCTTATACCTCTGATTTCTCAATTTTTTCAATTTAGGTGACTAGTGGAATTTTTTCATATTTAGCTCACAAATAATTTTTAAAATTTCTTTTTGTTCATTCAATTTTTTCTCTTCAAAGCTCTTTCTTCATTTTGTTTTCCCACTAATCTCACCCTCCTTATTTAGCAAATTTCAACCTTTTCTTTTCTTCTAATTTTCACATTTTTTATCTTTTCCCTTCACTTTCCAATTATGCTCCTTTCATGAAAAAATTATCAATTAAAGTGCCGTAGGAATAATTTGAATAAAGTAAAAATCAATAGAATAAAAAGGGATTAAGCTTGTAATATGACTATTAAAAGAATAGCCTAAGGCTAAAAATGGCTAACTAGGATAATTACATTAAGGTAGGTAAAATATAATACAAATAGGTTACTAAAGAAATGCCTATTTCACTTCCTAGATTCAACATCCTTATTTCATTTTGCACACACACTGGGCAAGTTCTAGACATTCATTTACAAGCATGGTGTATAATAAAATTCCTCACTCACACAATGGCACAAATGACATAATAATGGCAATCAAGTTTACATAAACATATAT
>JACEIK010000594.1:164861-274962 GCA_018107945.1 Datura stramonium
TACTAAGTGCATCCGCAACCACATTAGCCTTGCCCGGGTGGTAGAGGACACTCATGTCGTAGTCCTTTAGTAACTCCAACCACCTCCATTGCTGAAGATTGAGATCCTTCTGCGTGAACACATATTGCAAAGTCTTGTGGTCCGTAAATACATATACATGAACCCCATACAAGTAGTGTCGCCATATCTTCAAAGTGAATACCACCGAGGCCAACTCGAGATCATGGGTCGGGTAGTTCTTCTCATAGATTTTCAGCTATCTAGAGGCCATATGCTATAACTTTCCCACGCTGCATCAACAAACATCACAGTCCGACTCTCGAAGCATCACAATATACAACAAATCCATCAGTACCCTCGGGTAGAGTCAACACGGGTGCTGAAGTGAGTCGGGTCTTTAACTCTTGGAAGCTTTTCTCACAAGCATCCGACTATTGGAACTTCACATTTTTCTGAGTTAACTTAGTCAAAGGTGCCATAATAGATGAGAAAGCCTAAAAAAACCTCTGGTAGTAGCCAGCTAAACCCAAGAAACTCCGAATTTCTGAAGGGTTCACCGGCCTGGGCCAATTCTTCACCGTTTCAATTTTCTGCGAATCCACATTTGTGCCTTCGCTTGACACCACATGACCCCAAAATGCCACCGAGTCCAACCAAAATTCACACTTACTGAACCTTTCGTATAGCTGACGATCCTTAATGGTCTGAAGTACTACTCTTAGGTGAGCGGCATGCTCCTCCTTGCTCCGCGAGTATATCAAGATGTCATCGATGAACATGATCACGAACACATAAAAATATAGATTGAACACCCTGTTCATCAAATCCATAAAAGCTGTAGGAGCATTTGTTAGCCCAAAAGACATAACCACAAACTCATAATGGCCATACCATGTCCTGAAGACTGTCTTCAGAATATCATTCTCCCGAACTCGGAGCTGATGGTACCCAGACCTGAGGTCTATCTTCGAGAAACTTTTGGCACCCTAAAGCTAGTCAAACAAATCACCAATTCTGGGTAAGGGGTACCTGTTCTTGACAGTGACCTTGTTCAACTGTTGTTAGTCAATGCACATACGAAGGGAACCATCCCTCTTCCGAATAAATAGAATTGATGCACCCCATGGAGACTGGCTCGGTCTAATGAAGCCCTTATCCAATAGATCCTTTAACTGATCCTTCAACTCCTTTAGCTCGGCTGGAGCCATCCTATAGGGAGGAATAGATATAGGCTACGTATTGGGTAAGAGATCAATGCCGAAGTCAATTTCCCTCTTAGGAGGAACACCTGGCAAATCATCGGGAAAAATATCTGGATACTTACACACCATCGGAACTGATTGGATAGTTGGGGTCTCGGACTCAACATCCTTAACCCTAACTAGATGATACATGTAGCCCTTAGAAATCATCTTCCTGGCCTTAAGATAGGAAATAAATCGGCCTGCTGGTATCGCTGAACTACCCTTGCACTCCAACACTGACTCACCCGAAAAATGAAATTCCACCATGCGGGTCCTATAATTAATCAAAGCATAACATGAAAACAACTAATCCATGCCAAGAATAACGTCAAAGTCAGTCATGGCTAACTCTACAAGGTCTGCAGAGGTAACCTTATGCAACGCACTGACCGGGCATTCTCTATATACTCGTCTATCTATGACCGAATCACCAACAGGGGTTGAAACTGAAAACGGTTCTGATAAGGTATTGGGACTAACTCCAAGGCTACTAGCAATGTAAGGAGTCACAAAGGACAAGGTAGCTCCCAGATCTATCAAGGAATAAACATCAATATGGAAGACACGCAGCATACTAGTGACCACGTCTGGTGAAGTCTCCTGCTCCTGGCGCAAGGAAAGGGCATAGAATCGGTTTTGGCGCTATCCGCCACCTACACTAGTCGATGCTCCCTGCAGAGAGGAATGGGCTGGAGCTGCTGCTGTCTTGGTGGTCTATGCACGCCCCCTATCATCACCTATGGGCATGCTCGGCGCATGTGCCCAGATCTACCACACCCATAGCAAACATCTGACCTAGCAGGCACTCTGTGGCATGACTCTTGCCACACTTCCTGCAGGTCGAAGAGGTATACTCTAACTGGGTGCCCCTCTGATCCCTTGATCCTGAAGCTCTGCTCCTATAACCACCCCTGGGTCTAGATGGAACACTAGATGATGATGGTGCTGGGGCTAGTGATCTCTGCTAAAATTGTGGACGGTAGCCACCACTGGACCTCTGATGCAAAAACCCATGGCTATCTGTCCGAGCCCTCTTTGCCTCCCTCTCCCTCGCATGAGCCGCCTCCATCTGCTGGGTGAACAACACTATGCGAGGAAAGTTCATATCCTAGTGAAGCATGGCAGTCCTGCAATCCTTGTCTAAATAACCACCACACCATGAATGAATCGGCTCACCTGCACCCTCTAATGCATCACTAACTTAGGGGCGTATTTTGAAAAATGAGTGAACTCAAGAAAATACTCTAGCACTGTCACCTTTCCCTGTTTGAGGTTCACAAACTCAGCTGCTTTCAACTCCCTCATCTCCCGATGGAAGAACTTGTCGGGAAAGGCCATGTGGAACTCATCCCAGTTGATAGGGCCCGCTCCCGCTGCGTTGTCCTTCCATTGCTTGTACCAAATATAAGCGACCTCTTTTAGATGATAAGAGGCCAAGTCAACACACTCCCCATTTGTCACCCCCATAACCTGAGTGACCTTTAAGATCCCTTCAATGAACTTGTGTGGATCCTCATCCACCTTTGATCCCATGAACTCAGGAGGGTTCATCCTCAAGAAGTCTCTAATCTAAGCCGCTGCTAGATTGCCATTTTGTGGGACCTACGCAACAGCCTGTTGGTTGACCAGAGCGATCAAGGCCTACACCAACATCTAAAATAGCCGCTCGAAACTCAACGTAGGCAGCTGGCTCTGGTGCTTGGGGCTCCTGAACAGGTGGGGCTTGTTGATGCCCATGGTCATTTCCACCCCCGTGGCCTTCATAATTTCCATTCCTCCTTCCGTTCATTCTTCTAGGAGCCATAATTCTGCAATTGTGAATCGGATGAATTAGAAGGATGGAGAGACTTTTCATTGCATGATGTAGACCATGAAAGAAGAGAACATTTCCTAAATTTCTAGTAGCCTCTTCTTCATAAGTGTGGCGCGCTTCACACCCATGAAAAAGACTATACTTAACGCGGCTTTCATACACCCTAGGACACTTCAAACATACGGCTTTGAAACCAAGTTTGTCACGACCCGAACGTACACCCAGATCGTAGACACGAGACAAGGGACCTCAAGAGACCCAAGTCGACCCATGGCACATGCATACATCTATTCTCATTTAATAAAGTGGAATACTTAGCATAAAACATAGCAGAAATGTAACCATAGTGTAACAACTAGAAGTACTATACATATACACAAGCTGAGTTCTACATACTTTCTGAAAGCCTCTACCACATAAGATGGGTTGATGGGAAAACATCCCCAACTAACCCGACTAATACTGAAACGTAAATAACATGAAGGTCTATCAAACAGCCCTCGGAACATGAGGACTCACCAATAAGTTGAGAGCGAGAGCTGAGATGAACTAAGGGTGAGGATGAGCCTGAGATCCGGACCCTGTATCATAAAACGATACATTATAGAAAGTATGCGGTCAGTACATGGAATGTACCGAGTATGCAAGGTAAGTAAAACTGATATTTAAAAGTAAAATAAAATTCATGAGTAAACATAGGAGAATGACATCATGCATATATCATAAACACCGTAAGAAAACATAAGGCTCAAGGCTTTCAAATCATTCATAAAGCATTCATAATCATAATCATAATCATAAGTAAACTTTACAAAAACATAACTTGAGCCAATAACATAAACACAACAATGCATAAGACATGCGTAACAATGGGAGGATTCATCATAACCGACACCATCATGGTAGAGCCTTTCATGATGCCCCAACTATCTCAATCAAGTGGGCAAAGCCGAACCTGGCTTTCCAGTTGAGGGTCGTGCATTAGGCGTGATATCACATTTGAGGGGATCATTATCAATACAATATATCATTAGAAACCTATGGTGGCACGTGGTTATGAGACACCGACGCTGTCTTTCGAACGCCGGGCTGCTCGGTGCTAGAAACGACTCCCAAAAACATGCATATAGGCTCATATGTGAATCAATAAAATAATGCATTAAGCTTCATTGGCTAAAATATAACATTTATCATCATTGATCCCCTTTAAAACATGCTTCGCTAAAAATCAAGGCCGTTTTTCATTGTCCAACATCATAAATCAATAAATCATGTAACTTGTTTCTTAAACCGTAAATTATTCTTCAACATGTGGGCAATGCCCAATACTTTAACATACTCAATTCTTTCAAAAATATACTCATAAACATGGGAACTTGAAATCATGCTTTCCCATTATCAATAAACTCAAAATAATAAACATTCATCATAAATCATAACTTTCATGAACTTTCATCAATGAGATATTTTAGATTTAAAATGCTTGAAACATGATTTTAACAAAAATAATATAAAACCTGCCCATCATTCATAATTCAATAATTAAAACTCAATTAAATTATACCCATAAAGAGAAATCACATTTTTTTTATGTATTTGGGTAAAACCCCATAGACTTAAATAGGAGAATCCATGATTTAAAACGACATACGGGCATGGGTGTGAAAGGATTCGCCCATTCTAAACCCTACATACCTGGGAATAGACTGATTTCAAAGTTCCTTGAAAACCCACAAAGAAATTGATGGAAGCTTGGAGAATTTGAGGAAGAACACTTGAATCACCTTCTACTCCCCTCTCTAACTCTTGCATGCATAAATGAGGCTTGACATGGACTAACCCCCCTTAAAAGACCCTATTCCGACCTTAAAAACTACATAGTTTAGGCCTTAGGAGTTTAGAAAATTATGAAAAGGCCCTTACTAATTCGTAGAAAATAACTTCCAAGTGACCCTAACGGGTGACCTGACGACTCATCAGGACGGGAAATGACTCTTTGTGTTGCCCGTCTAGTATACTACCTCACCCTCAATTAAATTTCCATAGGCTTGCTCATCATCCACCTTACTAGTCATTGGGGATGACCATGACTTGTGGGGTCCCATCCGTTAGGTACACTAGTCAGACCTCCTATTTAATCCTCAACCTCATCCCCAACCTCATCCCACGATTGGACCCACACGACCATGGCCGACCATGAGTCGTTCCCACGCCCATGGGGACCTCAACTCCTCATCCATTCCATCCTTCCCACGAGCCACCTGACGACTCGTGGGGTCTCCTCACGAGTCATTTAACGACTGTCCCGCATCACGTAACACTTTCTAGATTTTTCCCCGTTTGACCCCCTAACTGAATCCTTGGGTTCCCGTATATAACACACATTTTCTTTAGATGTTGTACTGTACTTGTGGTTTCAGTATTAGAGAGTTAGTTGGGTCTTTTCCCATCAACTCATCAGACTTAGAGGCTTTTTCTGCATTACCAGAATATTTTCAACTTCGTGTACATGTATTTATGATGTTATGCTTATTACAACACTTCCGCTAAGATTATCATGTCAATCCTTCGTTTAATTGATTGAGTTAGATGTATGTTCATGTCATGGGTCAACTAGGGGTCTCTCGGGGTTCCTTGTCTTGTGTATCGATCCGGGCCTACGTTTGGGTCGTACTAACTTGGTATCGAAAGCAATAAGTTTTGAAGTGTCCTAGTCTCAAAGATGCGTTAAGTAGATTCTTCTTCATGGGTGTGTGAAGCGCGCCACACTTATGATGAAGAGGCTACGACGTTTAGGAAATGTCCCCTTCACTCATGATCTATGTCGTGCGTATGAAAGTGTCTCCCTATACTTCTAACTCATGCTATTCGCGATTGTAGAATCATGGCTTTCCGCAGAGTTAACGGTAGGAGGAATGAGAATGGAAACGGCCATGAGGATGGCGATGGAAATGGGCACCAACAAGCCCCACCAGTCCAGGAGCACATAATGTACTGGAGTCAGTTGCTCATGCTGGAATTTAGGGCAGCTTATCTCGTATGCTAGCGCAAGCCATGACCGCTAAGTTCAACCAGCGTGCAGTACGCATGTCCCACAAAATAGAAATGCTGCGTAAACTCGAGTTATGGATTTTTTAAGAATGAAACTGCCAGAGTTCCTTGGTTCAAAAGTGGATGAGGACCCGCATGAGTTCATTGATGAGATTGTTAAGATCACCTAGGTCGTGTGGGGTGAATGGAGCTGAGTGTGGCTCGAGTTGGCACTTGGTACGCCCGGCAATGCACTCATCCGGTTTTGACAATGGAAGGATGGTAGGGCCGCCGGAGCAGGCCCTGTCACTTGGGAGGAATTCCATGTTGCGTCTCTAGATTGGTTATTCCCTCGTGAGATGAAGGAGTTGAAGGAAAGATTTGAGTTTGTGAATTTTAAGCATGGGAAATGAAGGTGTAGGAGTATTCCCTTGAGTTCACTCACTTATCTAAGTACGCCCCAGAGTTAGTGGTT
The DNA here is from genome assembly GCA_018107945.1 of Datura stramonium. NCBI lineage: Eukaryota > Viridiplantae > Streptophyta > Magnoliopsida > Solanales > Solanaceae > Datura > Datura stramonium. Next base: position 171,424 of record JACEIK010000594.1, read on the forward strand.
GATCAGAGGGTGCAAGTGAGCAGGTTCGTTCATGGCGTGGATGGCTATTTGGAAAGATTTGTGACCGCTATGCTCCTTAATTTGGATACTTTAATTTCCTCAATAGTCTTATATGCCTATATGGAGGCGACGCATGAGGGAGAGAGGCCAAGAGGGCGAAGGCCGATAGCTACAGGTTCAACCGAGGTCAAGTGATGTGGGCAACTACTGAAAGGCTACCACCAGAGATCTTCATCCCCAACATCTTCAAGAGAAGTTGAGTGTGCCATCCTAACTCCTGGGCACGACCAAAGAGGGCTTAGCATCAGCTCTAGTGGGCCGTGAGTAGTAGGCCTGCCAGATTCTTAGCATCCCAATTTGGTGGCAGGTGTGGCTGGGCACACGGGTCAGTGCTTGGAAGGTATAGGTGCTTCTGGGTGTGGGAAGCTAGACATAATTACAGATTTCCCAACAAAATGTAGACAAGGCCATGATGGGGCCGAGGCCCAGCCTTCAGTTCGCATTCCAAAGAAGACGTCCCTCCCAAAGAGGGTGCTTGACTAGCTCAGCTGGCAGTAGGTTCCAGAACAGATTCTATGCCCTCACGTCCCATCAGAAGTAGGAGACTTCCCCGACGTGGTTACTCGATATGTTATGAGTTTCCATTTTGATGTATATGCTTTGTTAGACGTGGGGGATACCTTGTCTTTGTGACACCTTACGTGACTACTAGTTTGGAGTCGGGCCTGAAACCTTGTCGAACCCTTCCGCCTCTAATCCAAAAGAGCCGATTTAGTAGCATCTAGATGGGTGTATAGAGGTTGTCGTCTACGCTCCTTCGTAAAGTCACCTCACAGACCTAGTAGAGTTAGCCATGATCGATTTTGATGTTATCCTCAAAGATGGATTGGCTATTTGCATGTTATGCCTCGCTTAATTATAGAACCCAAGCAATAGAGAGTTTGGATTTCCGTGAGCTAGTCTTAGAGTTGAAGGGTAGTTGCTGTCCGTAAGTCTTTTCATTTCCTACCTTAAGGCCAGAAAGATGATTTCCAAAGGTTGTGTGTACCATCTAGTTAGGGTTAAAGATGCAAAGTACGAGACCCTAACTATCCAAATGGCTCAAAGAGGTATGCAGTATTTAGAAGTGTTCCCCGATGATTTACTGTGTGTACTTCCCGAGAGGGAAATTGATTTTGGTATTGACCTTCTTCCCTACATACAACCTATATCTATTCCTCCTTATAAAATGGATCCACCAAGCTAAAAAGAGTTAAAAGAGTGCCTGAAGGTCCTTTCGTAAGTGTTTCATTAGACTGAGCAAGTCTCCCTGGGTGCAATTAGCCTGTCTTAAAAGAAAGATGGTTCGACGTATGTGTATTGACTATCGGTAATTGAACAAGGTCACCATCAAGCACAGGTATCCTCTACCCAGGATTGGCACTATTTGATCGCCTGTGGTGCCAAGTTTTTTTTGAAGACAAATCTCAAATTCGGGTACCATCAGCTCAAAGTTCGGGAGAGTGACATCTCAAAGATAGATTTCAGGACGCGATATGGTCATTACAAATTTGTAGTTATGCCTTTTGACCTAATGAATGCTCCTACAACTTTTATTGATTTTGATAAATAGGGTGTTCAAGCCATATTTGATATGTTCAGGATTGTGTTCATTGATGACATCCTTGATATACTCGAGCGAGGAGGAGCACGCTGCTCATTTGAGAGTGGTGCCAGACTCTCAAGGATCACCACCATATGCCAAATCTCGAAGCAAGCGCGTAGTTTTGGTTGTACTTAGTGTTTTTGGGCCATGTGGTATCAACCTAGGGTATAAAGGTGGACTTTCAGAAATAGAAGCAGGAAGAATTGGCCTTGATCGGTGAATCCTTCAGATATTAGGAGTTTCTTGTCTTAGCATTGCTACTATCGTAGATTCATTGAAGGTTTTCATCTATTGCGACGCCCTTGACCAAGTTGACCCAAAAGAAGGTTAAATTCCAATGGTCGTAGGCTTGTGAGAAGACCTTTCCAAGAGTTGAAGAGCGACCACCAAGACCGGTGTTAACCCTACTCGAGGGTACCAATGGGTTCGTGTAATGTGATGCTTCAAGGATCTGACTTGGGTTTGCATGATGCAACACTTAATAAAGTAATAGCATATGCTTCTAGGCAAATGAAAGTTCATGAGAGGAATTACCCCACCCATGATCTTAAATTGGCGGTATGTATTCGCCTTGAAGATATGGAGACATTATTTGTATGGGGTCCACGTGATGTGTTTACTGATCAAGAGCTAACATGTATTTACCCAGAAGGATATCAATCTTCGGCAAAGGAGGTAGTTGGAGTTACTTAAGGATTATGACATGAATTTCCTTTACCATCCGGGCAACACTAATGTAGTAGCAGATGCACTCGCAGCCTCTATTGAGAGTGTGTCCCATGTGGATGAGGGAAGAAGGGAGCTGGTGAAGGATGTGTATCGAGTTGCAAGGTTGGGACTTCGGTTGGTTGATTTGACTCGATGCGGGGTGATTGTTAAGAACGGATAGGAATCGTCCTGGTGACTGATGTAAAATCTAGGCAAGATGAAGAACCTATTTTGGTAAAGTTGAAGGAAGCCGTTCAGAATCCAAAGGTAGAGGTCTTCTAAAGGGGAGAGATGGTGCTTTGCATCAGGATTGCTTATGTGTTTCAAGTTGTTGACGATTTGTGAAGTTGATGTTGCATGAGGCTCACGGTTCTAGATATTCAATTTATCCATGCCAATTAAGATGTACCATGAATTTATAAGAAGTCTATTGGTGGAATGGCATGAAGAAGGATATTCAGAATTTGTAGCTATGCCTAAATTATCAACAAGTGAAGGTCGCGCATCAAAGACCGAGGTGTGCTTCAAGATACGTATTCCTGACTTGGAAGTGGGAAGAAATAAATATGGACTTCATCACAGGTTTCGCACTGGCCAACAATATGAATCCATTTGGGTTGTTGTAGATGTTGTTAACTAAAGCCGCTCATTTTCTACCGGTCAAAACCACGACCTCGGTGAAGGATTATTCCAAACTATAAATCCGAGAGGCCCGTTGCATGGAGTGCCATTATCCATCATATCGATAGAGGTACCCAATTTACCTCTCGCTTTGGAGGTCGCTTCAAAAGGACTTGGTACTTAGGTTAAGCTCAACACAGCATTTCACCCGCAATGGATGGTCCAAATGGAGATGATAATTCGATTTCAAAGACATGTCAGAGCATGTGTGACATCAAAAGGTAGTTGGGATGATTATTTACCTCTTGTCGAGTTCGCAAACAATAACAACTACCAAACCTAGAATTTAGATGGCTCCGTTTGAGGTTCTCTATGGGCAAAGATGTAGATCGCCTATTAGCTGGTTCGGGTTGGTGAAGCTGTGATGATAGGACCGCATTCAGCCCACGAGGCTATGAAGAAGGTTCAACTCATACGGGACAGGTTGAAAACAACTCAAAGTCGCCAAAAATCCTAAGTGCCGACGTGAGAAGGAGAGAACTCGAGTTCAAGTGGATGATTGGGTATTTAAAGGTGTTCTATGAAGGGAGGATGAGGTTCGTAAAGAAAGAGAATCACTTCACTATGTTGGTCCCCACTGCATTATGAAATGGGTCAAGGTGGCATATGAGTTGGAGTTGCCTCAAATTAGCTTACGTACATCCCGTATTCCATGTATTTCTCTTTATAGAATGCTTGGGTGATCCCATCTAGCTGTTCCAAGGATGTTGTTGGTGCGGGAAGACAACCTTTTAGTTATAAAGAGGTTCCAATGGAAATACCGGATCGTCAAAGTTCGAAGACTAAGAAACAAGGAAGTAGTTTCAAAGGAAATGTTTTATGGAGGAATCAGCATGTTGAGGGAGCTATATGGGAAGCCAAAGAGGATATGATTGCTAGATACCCACATCTATTCTCTACCGGTACACTCTAGTTTGATGTATCAATTTTTGCCCTAAACCTCTAATTAGTTTTCAAGTTCAGCTCACGTGCCCAAGTTTCTTTATGTATATGGATGTATGTGTATGATTCCCGAATTCAGTTTAGCTATGTAGTTTGAATTGGGGTTGGGCTATTCCATCAACAAATTTTAAAAGATTAATATATGAATATGATGATGGCATCTTCAAGCTTAAGGATTTTCAATATTCGAGACGAATGTTCCCAAGGGGGATATTATTATACCCCGTAATCCCAAAGATCAGATCCGGGAGTGAATGGAGAAAACTGAAATTTGGCACTAGGCGAACAAGCTCTTTCTATGACCCATGGGGAAGACCACGAGTCGTGGGAGGTGACTCGTGGTGAAGTTCGTGTGAGTTGAATTTTGAAATATGAGGTCCTCACCGACCCGACCACGAGTCATGGAGCCGCCCCACGCCTCGTTGAGTCGCCCGTGGGCAAGGGATTGAGGAAAGTGAAGGGGTCTAGTTAAAGAAAATTTATGGAAGGTCCCCACGAGTCGGGCCGGGCCACCACGCACTCTTGGGATGGAAGTGTGATAAAGGTGCAATCAATGGTCTAAGGGATTAGTGGCGTTAATTCTCACGAGATCGATGTGACGACTTGTGGATGGTGGTAATCCACTCGTTAGGTCCCCTGGGAGACCGACGAGCAGTTATTATATGTGAGTTAATGGTATTCTCACATTCCTATTCTCTAAGATCCTTTACTATGTTGTTTTAAGCCATTTTCGTGTGTATTAAGGTGGGATGTCATTCTAGCCTATTCTAAACCCATGCATGCAAAGATAGGAAGTTAGAGAGGAGATCAAGCTTAAGTCCTTCCAATTCTTCTCAAATTCTTCTTGGGCATTCAAGGAATTGTAAGAATCAACTTTAATCTGTATGTAGGGCTATGAATTAGGGTGAACTCGCTCACAATTCCATGCCCAATCTCTTTAAAATCGTGGAAAATTCCCCGTATTAATTATAGGTTTAACCCAATGCATTAAATTACTAATTCTACATGGGTATGATTTAAATGAGTTTCTACTATTATGATTTATGGACAAGTTTTATGATGTTTTAAATGAAAACCATGTTTCTAGCATATAAATTAAAATGCCCAATTATGAAAGGTCATGAAAGATGAAATTTATGCCGAACGCTCTTAATATGATGAGATATTTAAGGTGAAAAGGATGTTTTAAAGTTACCCATGTTTATGATCACGTTTTAAAGTGCATTATGTATTTTCAAGCATTATGTTTATCGGGCAATGCCCAAATGTTCAAGTATGATTATGATTTTACGAACTTAGCTTACCACATGGTTTTGGTGCGAAGACTCCCATATATGTTTAGCTTGTGGTATGGTTTGAGCCAAGGCTCCTCATGTATAATTCAGATTTATTTATTCATGATTATTCATCTTCGTTGTAAAACGATGGAGAGCATATGCAGATTTTTGGGAGTAGTGTCTAGCACCGGCAGGCCAGGCCGCCAACTTATGCCCTGTAATCCATGTGCGGCCAACGTAGGTGGGGCGATCAGATTATATTGGGACCTGCTATGTGAGCTATCCCCTACTCCGATTGGGCCACGAGCTTGATAACGATATCATGGTATCGTCCTTAGCTCTGGTTAGGCTTTGGACGGCTCTACCCACTTGAGTGTGATAGTTGAGACTACAAGCTCTATCGTGGTATGTCGGTTAAAAGACGAAGCCCCCATTGTTCACAGATTTCAGTTATGCATGTCTATCATTCATGATATATAAGAGTATATATATATATATATATATATATATATATATATATATATATATCTATGTGTTATACAAATGTGCTCTGACCCGATTCTACGGTATTTATGACTATTTGATTTTAGCTTTGGGTCAATTGCATTTAGTTATGATGTAATGTTATGTTGAGATCATGTTTTCATAAAGATAACATGCAAGCCTCACTCATATTCTTATTTTGTTTATGTTCTACATTATACATGTTTTAAATGATTTTACTTATTTAAGAGGCTTTACTTACCTTTGCATACTCTCAGACATTCCATGTATTAACCGCACATAATCGTGTTGTATCATTTCATGACATGTTCCTATACTCACTTCCCATCCCCATCGAAGAGCGTCCAGAGTTAGCACCCAACTTAGTGGTGAGTCCTCATCTTCTAGGACCATTTGATTTCAAATATTGATCTACTTCAAAATTTCAACATTAGAGAGTTAGTTGGGCCTCTGTCCCATCAACTCATCGACTTAGAGGCTTTAAAAATACAATGTATTCAAATTTCGTGTATTTCCTATGTTATGCTTGTTACAGACTTTCGCTATGATTATCATGTCAATCCTTCTTTTAATTGATTGAAGGATTTTATGTTCATGCCATGAGTCGACATAGTGGGTCTCTCCCGGCTCCTTGTCCCGTGTCTCGATCCAAGCCTACGCTCGGGTCGTGACATAAACCATTCTCCCATGCATGCAATACTAAGACCTTTCCATTGAAGATCAAGCCTAGAATTCTTCAAGTTTTTCCCCAAATCTCTTGGGATTTCAAGGAAGATTGCATTCATCTTACCCAGGTATGTAGGGCCATGAATGAGAGTTTCCTTTCACTCTCATGCCCAAATTTCTCTTCAAGTTCATGAATTCAAGTGTTAATCATGCATTATCATATGGGGTTTTAACCCAAATATGAAATTCTCAATTATTATATTATAATAATTCCCTTCATATTTCAAAGCATGTTTTAAGACTCATATGCGTATTTTATGTACTAATTGATTATAGATTCATGATTTCAAGTTTTAAAAGATTATGCCCAATTATGCAAGCTCAATGGAAAATTTATCTATGATTGATGATTTCATGTATGATGAAGTATCTAGCATGTATTTGTCTTTATGAATTACCTATATATGAATCTATGATTTTGACTAGTGAAATCTAATTTATATGCATGATCTTATGATTTTGGGTAATCTACCCGCATTTCTGCATGTTTTCATGATTAAGTTTAGTTAGATAAACCAGCTTACCATATGGTCTTGAGTCTATACTCCCTATTCATCTTATTGTATGTTTGGAGCCAGGGCCTCATATTCAGATTTCAGATTATGCATGTAATCACATTATCGCCTTCGTTGAAAAATGAGGATTTAGCTTCATTGGAAAATGATTTGGATTCAACTTCATCGAAAATAAATGGAGAGCACTTTGCATGTTTTTAGGAGAAGAGTCTAGCATCGAGTAGGCTTAGGAGGTTCAAGTGAAACCCCAGGTCTCAGAACTACGTGTCAACGTAGATTTCACATGTTACTTGGACCCTCCCTTGTGAGCTTCCCCTACCCCGATTGGGTCTTCGTGCCGATATCGATACATCATGGTAGCGCCCTTAGCCATGAAAAGGTTTGTAATGGCTCTTCCCTGAGTTCACCTGTTGGGATCATGTAAGCTCTATCCTGATTGTAGTCAGTTACATGATGAGTCTCCCATTGTTCCTCATCATCTCAATTATGTATGTTTATCGCCATAATGCTGTTTTCAGATATTTGGACCCAATGATCATATCGCTTACATATGGAATCTCAACATCATCTTTGGGTCATCTGATTTCAGTTATGAGATCCAATTATGTCTATTTACAGAGCCAGATAACAACATGCACCTTTACTCACAAATTCTTATGATGTACATGATTTCAGTATACATTTATTAAGCTCATGCATTTACCGCATTTTGATATCTGGCACCAATCAAGACACTGCGCTGTATCATTCGCTACGTGTCCTAAATATCAGCTCAGATGCGCCGTTAGTTCAACCCTTGTTCCAGATCAGACCCTACCTTGGGTGAGTCCTCATCCTCCGAGGACATCTATCTTTTAGTATTGTTATGTTAGTTTATTTCGTATTAGAGATAGCCGAGGGCTTGTCCTAGTATCTTGTCGGCTAGTAGAGGCTTTTCTGCATATAGATTTGTGTATTCACTTCTGAATTCAAGTAAGGTCATGATATTTTGTTGGATAGAGATTTTGTTATTTAGACTTTCGCTATTTCAGAGCTTAGTTATCAGTTTTGTTTATGTTGGCCTTTAGTTATTATGTCCATGCCATTGGATGACTTGGAGCCCTTGTGTTCTAGAGAGCCCAGATCTGGGCCAATGTTTAGGGCATGACAAACTTGGTATCGTAGTATTAGGTTTTGAAGTGTTAAGGGTGTACGAAAGCTGTTAAGTAGATTCATTTTCATGGGTGTGAAGTGCACCTCAATTATGACAAAGAGGCTAAGAAACATTTTAGGAAACTTTCCTTCTTTCATGATATATGTCAGGCAATGAAGTACCTCTCTATCCTTTTAACTCATGCTTTACGCGCTTAATCATGCCTCCACGTCGAGTTAATGGAAGAAGGAAATGGCAATGGGAATGGAAATGGCCAAGAGTATGGAAATGGAGGGTGGGCACAAACAAGCCTCACCAAACTTCCATCGTATTTCATGCCGTACAGTTGCCCATGCCGAGTTTAGGGCACCATTCGTGATCTTAGCATGTTGACTCAAGCCAGTCAATCAAGAGGCTCACATTCCCCGTATCGAACGCAATAAGGCTAGAGTCTAGAATTTCCTCAGAATGAATCCCTGGAGTTCCCTTGGATCAAGAGTGGAGGAGGACCTAATGAGTTCATTGAGGAGATCCGGAAGATCACCTGTGATTATGGGGTGATGGGAGAGAAGTGTGTGACTTAGCTTCTTATTAGTCAAAGGGGTCGCTCATATATGATATAGGAAGTGGAAGGATAGTTGGGGAGTCGGAGCGGGTCCCATTGGTTGGGATGAGTTTCTTACTTCATTCTTAGATCGCTTCTTCCTTTGGGAGACGAGGGAAATCAAGGCAAATGAATTTGTGAATTTGAGATGTAACAAGATGACCATTCAAGAGTATGCTCTAGAGGTCACCCTAAGAATCAAATATGTGCCGTAGATGGTGGCTGATCATAAGGCTCGAGTGAGCAGATTTGTGAATGGAGTAGCAGACTATTTGGTCAAGGACTCGTAGGGACCACCCCTAATGTGGATTGGAATTCCTCCGATTGGTCTTGTATGCCCAACAGTGTAGAGACTCGTGCATGAGGGAGAGGGAGAGAGGCCAAGAGGGCCAGACAGCACTGCTTTGGGTTTTCCTAGGTTTGGTGGTGGACACCGCCAGCAGTCCCACCCTCGAGATCATCAGCCCCAAGTGCTGTCATCGCCCAGTATGCCATTCTCGTTAGGCACGATCGTAGGGAAAGACATTAGCTCTTGAGGCCGGTGGAGTAGGTCAAGAGTTTCCAACATTCTAGTTTGCAAAGGTGTGTGGCAGGAGACATACCAAACAGTTCTTAACAGGTTTAGGGGCATGTTTTGGGTACAAAAATCCCCTTCATATGCTCATAGATTATCCAAAGAGCGCATAGGGCCATGGTAGAGACCGTGATCCAGCTACTGGGCTCCTCGCTACCCACCAAAACGCTTAGTTGGCAGGATGCATCCACTAGTGCAGTTTTATGCTCTCTCATCTCGTAAGGAGCAGGAGGTCACTCTAGATATGGTCACTGGTATGTTACGAGTATTCCATCTTGATGTTTATGCATTGTTACATCCAGGGGATACTTTATATTTTGTGACACCCTATGTTTCTATTTGTTTTAGAGTCGATTCTAAAATCCTATTAGAACCCTTCTCGGTCTCTACTCTAGTCGATGACTCAGTTATAGCTCAATAGGTATACAAAAATTGCCTTGTCATAATTATTCAGAAAGTCAACTCAATCGATCTAGTAGAGTTAGACGTGGCTGTTTTTGATGTTATCTTTGGTATGGATTGGTTGTATGCATGTTATGCCTGGGAAGGAATTGTGAACCCGTATGATAGAGTTTCGATTGGGTGAGCTGGCCCTAGAATGGAAGGGTAGCTTAGATGTGCCTGTAGGTCGCTTCATTTCCTACCTTAAAGCCAGAAAGATGATTTCCAAGGGTTGTGTTTACCATCTAGTTCAAGCGAAGGATGCAACGCTCAAACCCGACTCTCCACCGAGTTCCTATAGTGTGTGAGCATCCGGGAGGTTTTCCCACATGATCTACCAGAGTCCTCCCAAGCAGGAGATTGACTTTAGTATTGACCTTGTTTCCGATACGCATACTATATCTATTCCTCCTTACAGAATGGCTCCAGCTACAAAGGAGTTGAGAATAGTTGAAGGATACTTATATAAGGGCTTCCATCAAAGCCTAGTAAGTCCCCATGGGTGCACCAGTTTTCTTTGTTCGAAAGAAGGATGGGTCTCTTCGTATGTGCATAGACTATCACGCGCTGGAACAAGGTTACAATAAAGAATAAGTATCCCTTCCCCAGAATTGATGACCTGTTTGACCAACTTTAGGGTGTCGAGTGTTTCTCAAAGATAGAGCTCAGATCCAAGTATCATCAACTCGAGTTAGGAGAGTAACATTCGAAGACAACTTTCAAGACCTCGCATGGTCACTATGAGTTTGTAGTTATGTCTTTGGACTAATGAATGCTCCTGCAGCTTTCTGAAGATGAACAGGTTGTTCAAGCCATACTTTGACATGTTTGTGATTGCCTTACTAGATGACATTCTTGCCATACTCTCTGAGCAAGGAGGAGCATGCCGCTCATTTGAGGATTGTACATGCACTCAAGGATTGCCAACCATTTGCGAAATTTAGCAAGTGTGAGTTTTGGTTGGACTCATTAGCATTTTTGGCCACGTGGTGTCAACCGGGTGTGTAGGTGGACTCAAAAGATAAAAGAGGTGAAGAATTGCATATACTAGTTAGGTCCTTCTGATATCGAGTTTCTTGGGTTTAGTCAAGATTATAGGAGGTTTTGGGGTTTTAACCCATTGCCGCACCGTTACTAAGTTGACCCAAGAAAGTCAAATTTCATTGATCAGATGCTCGTGAGAAGAGCTTTAGGAGTTAATGGAATGATTTTACATTTTAATTATTAATTGTGTACTAGTGTCTCAAACATATGTTCCCAAATCATGAGAAATCCATGGAGTTTATGATTATGATGATTTTACAAGTACAATGAATTCTCAATTAGAAGCATGTTTTCAATTATCCATGTTTTATGATGATGATTTCAACCAAATTGAGTATTTTCCAAGTATGTTTAAATATTGGGTACCTCACATGTCAAGTATGATTTACAATTTATGATTATGACTCACTCACGGCCCGGTTTCATGGCTACTTCACGAACATCCAAGCATGTTTATGATTATCATGATTTAACTAGCCCATATATGTCATGTATGTTACCTTATGAGAATGTTGCATGTTTTAGGAGTAGTATTTAACACGAGTAGGTTCACGTACCCAGGTTACGCCCGAATCTCAAAACTACGTGCCACCGTAGGTCATGTTTGGGACCTCCCTTGAGACTCCGCCCTTTTTCCTAATGGGCCTTTCATGAGTGATATCATGCTCTCATGGTTCTACCCTTGGCAAGGTACGAAACGACCTCCCGACTAGGGATTTACAAGTTGCGCTCCATGTGTGCTCATATGGGGTATGTTGGTTATAAGAATCTCCCACTATTTCTCATTGTTTAGGCATGCTTAAGAACGAATCTTGGCTCAAGGAATGTTTTATAATGTTTTCTTTTATGTCTATGTTTACGATAAGTTTATGAATGTTTGAAACCTTGAGCCTTTTTTACGTTTTATTTATGATTTTAGTATATATGATCATGTCTTCCAACTCTCATGAACTTTATGCATTTAAATGTTCGTTTTACTTACCTTGCAAAATCGATACATTTCCTACGATCGACCAAGATACTTTCTAAGGCCGTATCATTTCATGATACAGGACCCGACTCAGGCTTATCCTCGTCAGCAGTCCATTCAGAGCTTGCTATCGCTCCCTTTTTGGTGAGTCCTCATGTTCGGAGAGCTTGTGTTCAAACTTTTGATGTTTCTTTCATTTTCAGTATTGTCGGGTTAGTTAGCGGTGTTGTCCCATCAATCCATCTCGTTAATGATTAGAGGCTTATCATTTGTAGTACTCAACTGGCATGTATGCATTTTGTGTCGCTTTTCTATCTTATGCTATGATTTTGTTTCTTCCATGATTTTATGTTAAGTCTTCCTCTTTCCTTGAATGAATATGCTCATGTCATGGGTCAATCGAGTCTTTTGGGGTTCTTTGTTCCATGTTTACGATCCTGGATCTACTCTCGTGTCATGACAAACTTTGTATCAAAGCCATAGGTTTGAAGTGTCCTAGAGTGTCCGAAAGCCGCTTAAGCAGAGTCTTTTTCATGGGTATGAAGCTCCGTCACACTTATGATGAGGAGGCTACTAGACATTTAGTAAATGTCTGCCTCTTTCATGATCTATCGTGCGATGAAAGTCTTTCTATCCTTCTAATTCATGCTATTCGTGTTGCAGAATCATGTCTCCACGCAGAGTGAACGTTAGAAGAAATGGAAATGGAAATGACCACGAGGGTGTCAATGGTGACTGCACCGCAAGCCCCACTGCTTCACGAGGAGCATGCCCTGCAGCCACGCCCACGCCGAGTTTCTAGGGCTGACCAAATGCCGGCATGTGCCATGGCTACGCAGGTTCAAACCAGACAGTGGCACATTGCCCTCATAACGGGAATGTGGTGGTAGCTAGAGTGACAGATTTCTTGAGGATGAACCCTCCCGAGTTCATGAGTTCAAGGTGGACGAGGATCCACGCTGCTCATTGAGGGGAATCTTGAAGTGTCACCCGTGTCATGGGTGGCAATGGTGAGAGTGTTGACTTGGCGTCCTATCAGCCTAAAAGGGGTTGCTCATTTGGTACAAGCAATGGAAAGACAGCAGGCGTTGGCAGTCTCTATCAGCTTGGGATGAGTTTCATGGCCTTCCTCGATCGATTCCTTGGGAGACGAGGGAGCTGAAGGAAAATGAGTTCGTGAATCTTAAGTAGGGAAATATGATAGTGTTGAGCATTCACTTGAGTCTGTACTCACTTGTCAAAATACACCCCAGAGTTAGTGGTTGACCGTAGGGCACAAGTGAGCAGTTTGTGCAAAAAGGGGTGGCGTAGTATCTAGACAAGGATTGCAGACAAACCTATGCTTCACCAAGACATGAACTTCCCCCGAATAGTCTTATATGCCCAAAGCAGATGCAAGAAGCTCATACGAGGGAGAGAGAGGCCAAGAGGGCAAGAGATCGATGCCTAGGTTCTCTACCGAGGCCAAGCAAGAGGTGGCACCACCAAAGAGTCTCAAGATAGGTCTGCACCTCAACACCATCATAAGCTAGTACACCATCTAGGCCCGAAATGACTGTGAGAGGTAGGGCCTCAAGTTCGAGGAGTCAAGGTAGCGTGCCGATAGGAGCTGCACCTTCCCACTCTCGCGCAATCCAGGCAAGAATCCTCCAGGGAAGGTGTTTAGTGGGCTCAGATGCTTGTTTCGGGGTGTGGAAGACCCATACATAGACTCAAGGATTGTCTTGCGCCTAGGTCAGGGGTTGGTGGAGCCCTTATCCTACCCACTAGATCGGCCAGCCCCAAGGGAACGTCCTTCTCGCAGGGTGCTTCAACTAGTTCACCCCAGGCCTGCCAGAACAGGTTTTATGCACTTTCCTCTCGATAGGAGCAGTAAGACTTCTCCCGATGTGGTTATGGGTATGTTGCGAGTTTTCCATATTGCATAATTATGCCTTCTTAGACCTGTGAGCTACCTGTCCCTTGTGACACCCTATATTTCTAATAGATTGGGAGTCACGTGAAATTCCTGCCGAACCATTCTCAGCTTACCCAGCTTGGTGAGTTAGTTGTGGAAGTATCGGTGTATAGAGGATGCCCTACATAACATTGCATAAGGTCACCCTCCATGACTTAGTAGAGTTAGATACGACTGTTTTGATATTATTCTAGGCGTGATTGGTTGTTTACTGCTATGCTTCGGTTAATTGTAGAACCCGTGCGGTGGAGTTCTCGACATTTCCAGGTGAGCTAGCCATAGAATGGAAGGCAGTACAGTCGTACCCGTAGGTTGCTTTATCTCCTATCTCAAGTCCAGAAAATGATTTCTATGGGTTGTATTTACCACTCCAGTTAAATGGTTAAGGATGCTACATTCGAGACCCCCGACTATTCCGGCTAGTCCCCGTGGTAATGGAGTATCCCGAGGTATCGCGTGACGATCTACTAGGTGTTCCTCTCCCGAGAGAGAGATTGATTTTTTGGGATCGACCTCTATCCGACACTCAACCCATATCTATTCCTCCCCTACAGAATGGCTCCAACCGAGCCAAAGGAATTAAAGGGAGCACTTGAAAGACTTGTTAGATAAGGGTTTCACGACCTAGCAAGTCTCCATGGGTGCACTGGGCTCTATTCCATCCGGAAGAAGAATGTTCTCTTGGATGTGTATTGACTATGTATAGTTGAATAAGGTCTGTCAGAACATATATCCTTTACCTAGGATTGACGACTTATTTGATCGCTTCTGTGGTGCCAAGTGTTTCTCCAAGATAGATCTTAGGGTCTGGGTACAAACAGAAACTGGGAGAGTGACATCCCGAAACCGGCTGTGACTCGGTATGTTCACTATGAATTTGTTGTTATGTATTTTGGACTAACCAATGTGCCTACAACTTTTAAGGAATCTAATGAATAGGGTGTTCAAGGCATATTTGTACATGTTCGTGATCGTGTTCATTGATGAAATCTTGATATACTCTCGAGCGAGGAGGAGCATGTCGCTCACCCGAGAGTAGCAATTTCCGCACTCTCAAAGCTATATGCCAAATTCAGCAAGTGTGAGTTTTGGTTGAATTCAGTAGCATTCTTAGGTCACGTGGTGTCAAGTGAAGGTATAAAGGTGGATTCTCAGAAAATAGAGGCAGTGAAGAATTGGCTCCCGACCGTGAACCCTTATGATATCAAAGAAATTTTCTAGTGCTGCCGCTCTTAATATGATTTTTATAGCTTTTCATCTGAATAAAAAGACTCTGCCAAATTGATCCAGAAGAAGGTGAAATTAACGTGGTCAAATGCATGTGATAAGAGTTTCCAAGAGCCGGAAGGCTCGACTCAATTTCAGCACCGTATTGGACCCTACCCAAGAGTACCGATGGATTCAGTGTATTGTGATTCTTCAAGGATCAATTGTGTGTGTGTGATGCAACATGGGAAGGTTATAGCATACGTCTCCATACAGCTGAAAGTTCATGAGAAGAATTACCTAACCCGTGATCTTGAATTGGCTGTGGTGGTATTCTCCTTGAAGATATGGAAGACATTATTTGTATGGGGTCCATGTGGATGTATTTATATACCATAAGAGATTGCAATATGTGTTCACGCAGTATGATCTCAATCTTGGGCAAAGGAATTAGAGCTACTAAAGGAAGGTTATAGCATACGCCTCTAGACAGCTGAAAGTTCACAAAAAAAATTACCTGACCCATGATCTTTAATTGGCTGCGGTGGTATTCACCTTGAAGATATGGATACATTATTTGTGTGGGCTCCACGGTATTTACTGACCACAAGAGCTTGTAATATGTGTTCACATAGAAGGATCTAAATCTTGGGCAAAGGAGGTGGTTGGAGCTACTAAAGGACTACAACATGAGTGTTCTTTACCAATGGGTAAGGCTAATGGTAGCAGACGCATTCTAGTAGACTCTATGGAGAGTGTGTCTCATGTGGATGAAGGGAAGAAATGAACTAGTGAAGAGGTGCATCGACTCACAAGGATGGGAGTTAGGTTGGTTGACTCTGACCAATGGCGGGGCTGTTGTTCATAGCGGATCGACCGCCCTTGGTGACTGATGTTAAAGATAGGCTAGATGAGGACTCGATATTGGTAAAGTTGAAAGAATCCGTTCAAAATAAAAAAAGTAGAGGTCTTCTCCAAAGGTGTGGTGTGCTTCGGGTACTGTGGTCGCCTTTGTGTTCCAATTGGATGATGACGGAGGAGCCGAATATTGCATGAGGCCCAAGGGTCCAGGTATTCTCGCCCATCCCCGTGCCACCAAGATGTATCAGGATTTACGAGAAGTATATTATGGAATGGTAAGGAAGAAGGATATTGCGTAATTCATAGCCAAGTGCCCGAACTCTCAACAAGTAAAGGTAAAGTATCAGGTCGGGAGCCATACTTCAGATATTAGCATTCCCACTAAAGTGGGAAGAGATTAATATGGATTTTGTTACAGCTCACCCTCGTACTCCCGACGATAGACTCCCATATGGGTGGTGGCAGATAGGCTGACTAAAGCTTCTCATTTTCTACCGGTCAAAAGCACTGACTCAGCGGAGGATTATGCCAAGCTATACATCCGGAGTTGGTTCAGTTGCATAGAGTTCCCTTATCTATCATTTCAAACAAACTCAATTTACCTCTTAGTTTTGCTGTCTTTTCAAAAAGGCTTGGTACTCAAGTTAAACTTAGCACAACATTTCACCTGCAAACATGGTCAAGCCGAGGGAGGGTCTCAGACTTTCGAGGACATGTTGAGGGCATGCGCTATTGACTTCAAAAGAGGTGGTTGGGATGATCACTTTCCCTAATCGAGTTTGCTACACAACAGCTATCACTCTAGTATCCGGGATGGAATTCTGCTTGAGGCCTGATGGGCAGAGATGTAGATCACTGCATCGGATGGTTTGAGGTTGGTGAGAAGCAATGATAGGGCCAAACACGGTCTCGAGGCGATGGAGAAGGTTCGGGCTTGATAAGAGACAAAGAAAATGGCTCAGTGTCACCAAAATCCTATGCGGATATGAGAAGAAGAGAGCTCGAGTTCAAAGTTGATTATTGGGTGTTTTTGAAGGTATCTCCCATGAAGGAAGTGATGAGATTTGGAAAGAAAGGGAAACTCGGCCCCGCTATGTTGGCCTATACCGAATTGTGAGGATGTGGGTAAAGTAGCTATGAGTTAGAGTTACCATCAAATTAGCTTTAGTTCATCCCTGCCTTTCATGTATCGTCTTGAAAAAGTGCTTTGGTGACCCATCTCTAGTTGTATCGGTGGAGAGTGTGGGTGTGAGAGATAGCCTCAACTATGAGGAAATTCCAGTTGAAATATTTGATCATCAAGTTTGGAGGCTAAGGAACAAAGAAGTAGCATTAGTAAAGGTAAGGTAGAGAGAAATCAACATGTTGAGGGGCTATGTGGGAAGACGAAGGACATATGGCTAAATACCTCACCTATTCCCTACCGCTCGGGCTTCCATTTGAGTTACTAGTTTTTGCCTTAATAGTCCTAATCAGCTGTTCCGGGTTCATGTGCTAAATTTGTTTTATGTTATGTAAAGGAATGTGGATGAGGAATTCAATTAAGCTATGTAGTTCTTTTCAGAGTAGTCATTCCGTTAGTTTCATCATAAATGATCAAACATTTGAATATAATGATTGCATGTTTTTTAGGTGTTTCAACATTCGAGACAGAATGTTCTCAAGTGGGAGATATTGTTATACCTGGGAGCCCAAAGATCGCACTCCGAGAGTTGAAATGAAGAAAATTGGAATTCTCGCACTGCATCACGTAATGGGCCGTTAGGTGACCTGGGGCAGGAGGAGGGGACCACGAGTTGTGAAGTTGGACTGCAGTCAAGCATGGAGGTGAATCGTGTCCTGGGACACCAATGGCATGACCAATGGCACTGTGGTTAGGTCACACGACTCGTAAGGTCACCCGCAGCCCGGACTCGGATGAATGGGTGTTAAAGAATGTGTAAGGCTACAAATGGTGACCACGTAGTCTTGGTCACTCACTATGATTCGTGGTGCGCTCATGGGTCTCATGGTAGATTTTTTGGGCTAATTATCATTTAATTTAAGCCACGAATGCGGGCTCCCGGGATTCCAGTTATCCAAATTTCGCGGGGACCGGCAACCAGAAAATTTTGTGATTTAAGTAAGGGATTTTCCATAATTCCTAAGTCCTAGGGTCCTAAACTACGTCAAGTTGTCCCTCCAAAGGTGGGTTTAAGAGGGAAAGACTAGCCTAAGTCCTCATTCAAGTATGCCAAGGAATAGAAGGTGGTAGAGAGGTGATCTAGAGTGATCAAGGTTTTTCCCAATTTTCCCTCTTGGGCAATCAAGTAGGGTTTTGAATGGTGTTTGTCCATACCCATGTACAATTTCTCCCTTAATCATGAATTCTACCATTCAATTCTTATGGGGTTTTAACCAATGCATGAATCTTCTAGCAATTGACGGGTATGTTTCAAATATGTCTAAATTGATACTGTTTTGAATAATGGGCTGATTTTACATTGTTTAATCTTATATTCTGTACTAGTGTCTCAAACTTAAGGTGCCCAAATTATGAGAAATCCATGGGAGATTGATTGTGATGATTACAAGTATGATGTGAATTCACGAATTAGAAGTATGTTTTCACTACCCATGTTTTATAATCAAGTGATTTCAACCAAATTGATTATTTCAAGTATGTTTATATATCGGGTAATGTCACATACGTTGCATGATTTTACGATTTATGATTATGGTCGACTCACGGCCCGACTTCATGTATGGGCTCACGAATATCCAAGCATGTCTATGATTATCATGATTTAATCCAGCCCATTTATGCCGTATGTTACCCATGAGCACTTTGCATGTTTTGAGAGTAGTGTTTAGCACCGAGTAGGCTGGGGGCCCAAGTTACGCCCCAAATATCGTAATTCACGCGCCACCATAGGTCATGATAGGACCTCCTCGAGACTATCCCCTCGACCTAATGGCCTTTCATAAGTGGATATCACATATCTATGGTTCTATCCTTGGCAAGGTACGAACGGCCTTCTGACTAGGCTTTACAGGTCAGACTTCATGTGTGCTCATATGGGGTATGTCGGTTATAAGAATCTCCCACCGTTCCTCATTGTTTAGACATGCTTATGATTACGAATCTTGGCTCAACTCATGTTTTATAAATGTTTTCTCATATCTATGTTTATGATAAGTTTACGAATGTTTTGAAAACCTTGATCCTTATAAGCCATTTATGATTTTAGTATTATGATCATGTCATCCTACTCCCATAAACTTTATGCATTTAAATGTTCGTCTTACTTACCTTGCATACTCGGTACATTCCACGCATCGATCCGCATACTTTCTATGTTGTATCATTTCATAATACAAGACCCGACTCTCAGGCTCATCCTCGTCAATAGTCCATTCAGAGCTCGCTATCAGCCCCTTTTTTGTGAGTCCTCATTTTCCAGGACATATGTCTTAATTTGATGTTTCTTTTAGTTTCTCGCATTGTAGGTTGTGTCTGCAAGGTCCCATGAACCTGTCTATTATGATTAGAGGCTTTCAGACTATTTGTAGTACTCAACTGTCATGTATGGATTTTGTGTCGCTTTTCTATATTATGCCACGATTTCCTTTCTTCCGCCATGATTTTATGTTAGTCTTTCTTTCCTTGAATGAATTAGGTGTATGCTCTCTGCGCTTGAAGCGGTGACTCGAGTCTTTCGGGACTCCTTGTCCCATTTTTACGATCCTGGCCCTCGGGTCGTGACATGTATCATGACCTACGGGAAGCTCATTGGTGGAATGACATGAAGAAGGACACATATCGTAGCTCAGGCTAAGTGTCCGAATTGTCAAAGAAGTGAAAGTGGAGCATCAAAGACCGTAAGGTTTGCTACAAGACATTAGTATCCCTATTTTGAAGTGAAGAAATCAATATGGATTTCATCACAGGGTTACCTTGCACACGCAATAGTATGACTCTATTTGGGTGGTTGTAGATGTATTGAAAAAAGCAGCCCATTTTATACCAATCAAAACTAATGTACCTGGCTTGGAGGATTATGTTAAATTATACATTCGATATTAGTTCAATCTTGCATGGAGTTCCTTTTTCCATCATTTTCAGATAGAGCACCAGTTCACCTCGCAGTTTTAGATATCGTTTCAGAAGGACCACTAAGGTCAAGCTTAGCATAGCTCATCCACGCATGCATGGTCGACGAGTGGACTATTTAGACTCGAGGTTATGCTGAGGATCATGTGTGATTGACGTCAAAGGTAGTTGGGATGACTACTTACTCTTATTGAGTTTTCTTATAACAACAGTTACCACTGAGTATTTAGATAGCTCCATTTGAGGCTCTTTATAGGTGAGGTAGGTCACCTATTGGTTGGTTCGAGGAAGTTGCAAGCTACGTTGATAGGGCCGTGATTCGGCCATGAGGCGATGGAGAAAGTTTAGCTTATTAGAGAAAGGCTGAAAATAGCTCAGAGTTGTCAAAAGTCATATGTGGATGAAGAGAGCTTGAGTTTGAAGTCGATGATTGGGTGTCTTTAGCTGCATTCTATGAAGGGGGGTGATGAGGTTCAGAAAGAAAAGGAATCTTAGTCCCAACATTTTGGCCCCTAAGCAAACTGTGAGACGTGTTGGAATGTGGCCTATGAGTTAGAGCCAATAGAGTTGGCTTCAGTACATCCGGTCTTCCATGTATCATTATTAAAGAAGTGCATTTGTGATCCGACTATTGTTCCTAGAGAGCGTGGGTGTGAAGGATAAACTTAGCTATAAGGAGATACTAGTTGAGATCCTGGATTGTTAGGTTCAGAAGTTTAGAAACAAGGAGGTAGCTTCTGTAAAGGTTTTGTGGTGAAATCAGCTTTTTGAGGGAGCTACATGGGAAGCCAAAACAAATATGATGGCTAAATACCCGCATTTATTCCCTTGTAGCTCCATTCTTGCATGAGGTATCGCTTCCTTATTATATTCAGTTTCATTTAGTCTATGTCTCCCCAATTTCTTTCATTTAGTGCATGTATGTATGATTCATGAATTCAGTTCATCCATGTGTATCAGTCCGGAGTCAGTAATTCCGTCAGTTTTCAGCATTGAATGTTAATGGGCTTGGGGATTGCGCCTTTCCCAACTTTTAGTATGTTTGCCCCAAATTGAGGATGAATTTTCCTGAAGGGGGAGATATTGTAATGCCCCAAAAGTCCCTAAGCTCATACCTGTGAGTTGTATTAGAGAAAGCAAGAAAATATGCATCAGGTCAAAAAATGATTCGTCAGTGGCCCGGTTAGGTCATTTGATGGATCATTCAATGACCCGTGAAGTATGGTGTCGTGAAGTTGCAATGAGAATGGGCTGAGGAAAACGACCTGTCATGACACCCACTGGGTCGTTGAGTTCCCCTCATTGAGAGATGCGGAGTTGGAATCAGGGACTTGGTAAAGAGGGACTTGAATAAATGAAGGTACAAGTCATGTTGTCACTTCACGACTCGTCGTCGGCCGTTGGTTGGACAGTTAAAGAAAATTGTAAGTTCCAATAGTGATGACGAGAGGGTGGACACGAGTCGTCCAGTGTGGTAACGACTCATCAAGTTCCTCATTGGGATCGACAGTGTCTCTATTTCGATTTAAGTAAGGGCATTTCAAGAACTCCTACTAAGCCCTAAAACTACACGTTTTAGGATTTGTTAGAGGGTTTTAAGAGGGTTTAGCCTATTTCCTTCCCATGAATGCAAGACTAAGACATTTCCATTGAAGATCAAGCGTAGCCCCAAATCTCTTGGGATTTCAAGGAAGAGGTAGAATCAACTACCTAGGTATGTGGGGCCATGAATGAGAGTTTTCTTTTCACTCATGCCCAAAATTTTATTCAAGTTTATGAATTCAAGTGTTCATTCAAGTGTATGCTCATATGGGGTTTTATCCCAAATTTATGAAATCTCTATTATTTATTTATGGGTCAATTCCCTTCATGTTTCAAAGCATATTTTAAGACTCAAGGGAAGATTTTATGTACTAATTAATTACAAATTCATGATTTTAAGTTTTAAAAAGATTAAGGCTCCAATTATGCTAGTTCATGGAAAAGTTAGTCTATGATTTGATGATTTCAAGTATGTACAGATGAAGTATCTAGAATGTATTTATGTTTATGAATTACCCGTGTATTACTCTATGATTTTGACTATGAAATCTACTTTAAGTATGCATGATCTTCTGATTTTAGGTAATTCCACTCAAATTTAGTATTAGCTTCTTGATTCAATTTAGTTATACAAATGAGCTTACTATATGTCTTGGAGTCTATACTCCCTATTCAGCTTATGGTATGTTTGGCCAGGACTTCCCATATTCGTATTTCGCATTATGCATGTAATCACATTATCGCCTTGTCAAAAAATGATGGATTCATCTTTGTTGAAAATGATGGAGAGCACTCCATGTTTTTGGAGAAGTGTCTAGCATGAGTAGGGTAGGGGTTCAAAGAAACTGAGTCTCAGAAGTACATGTCAATGTAGGTTTACATGTTACTTTTGGACTTTGTGAGCTTTCCCCGCCGCATTGGGGCCTTCATCTTGATATCGAGTATCATGTAGTGCCCTTAGCTCGACAAGACTTTGATGATTTACCTGAGTGTAATAGTTGGGATCATGTAAGCTCTATCATGACTTGCTGGTTACATGACGAGTTCCCATTATTCCTCATCATCTCGCTATGCATGTTTATCGCTATGATGTTATTCACAGATTTGACCCAATGATCGTGTTATCGGGCTACATATGCAATCTCAATATCGCCCGGTCATTAAATTAAGTTATAAGATCCAATTTATGTCTATTCATGTTTTCAGATAATAGCATACAGTCCTTACACACTTATTTAGCCTGCTTACTTACCTTTTGCTGTTTGCGCTTCCAAATAAGACGAGTTGTACAAGTAATACAAAGGGCCCTTTTAAGAGCCTGACACGAACCCACAAATGGACCGGACTAATTCAGCGAATATTCAAGTTCAAGTGTTAGTTAACCTTCCAAGTGTTGATTTTAAGAGATTTTGATAAAATGTAATTAAATCTAGGTTGATCACAAAAAATGGAAAATAATACAAAAAGCAACTAGAGTTAAGGCCTAATAATCATTGCAATGATACAATCACAATGGTTCAAGTATGAAAACTTCCGCTTGTTGTCTCACAGAGTTAAAAATGCAGTGTTCATGTCTCTCGAGCCTCTAAACACAACAAACCAGTCTCACACCTACATCAATGAGCAAGGATGTGACGTCCTAATTCGCGAGAATTTAACTACGTGGATGTGGTTTACTGGTTTATGCCATTGATTAAGACTTCTATTCTAAATCATTAAACCTGAGCCAGCTTCACAACTACTTCTACGAGCGGTGATGTGGACAAATTCTTAGTCGTGTCCAGCTATCATTCCATTTTACTAACCAAGCAAGGCAAATTAGGTATAGTTTCTATCTTAACCGCGACCACGTAAAGACAAGAACTTGCTCACTACATTCTTGTGTTCTAGCCCTTAAGGTTACTCTTTGAGTTTTTTACCTAAGCTTAACGAGTTTTTTTCATGGTGAAGAAGAATAAAAATAAAAAATAATTAAGAATGTAAGACAAAAAAATAACTAAAAAGCTCAAACCAAAGATGAATCATGCATTTACATTCATATCTTGTGGCCTCAACCCTAGAGGAAGGGTTTAGCCACCTGCTGCTCGTACAAATACTCAAAAATATAATTAAAGCAATGTACTTACAAAGTACTAAAGAGAATGAAAAATAATGAACCCTAGGTAGAGTTCTTCAGCTTCCTTCGCTTCCTTTCCGCGTTTCAAAATATTTCATGATAAAATGATTTTAGAAGCAAAGGGTCCTATTTATATTAAATGAAAAAATGAAAAAATTTGGTCAGAGTGTGGGATGGGGCTCGTGGTCAGCGCAGCTTGGTGTTTGCATTTGTCTCGTGAAATGGAGCAAACACGTAAGCTCACTAGAAATTGTCGGCCTTGGTAATGGCATAGGAAAGGGTGTCGGGCATGGCACGGAGCCCATCATGCCTCTCGCACGACGTGACACCGCGCTTGGACGCAGCATTCCTGGGCGCTTACATCTCCTCGCGCGCATGGCATGGGCGGACACGCCGTTGGCGCTGAGATTGGCCGGCGTGGCGGAGATTGTCTCATGCCGCCGCGCAGCACACCCTCGCCAAGCATCTAGTGCGCATGCCATGTGTGTGACACGGTGCCCATCATGCAATCTCTTGTCGTGGCACGCCGCAGTTGCGCCATGGCACATCCATGTTTTCTTCAAGTCTCTTTCTTGAACTCAATCCCAACCTTCCTAATCTTCATGCATCATCATATTAAGATCATCCTTTGCATTTCTCACCTACAAACAAGGGCTAATCACATTGGTTAGTTTATGCTCATAATTATACGAGATCACATGAGAATATAATCAATTAAATTAACAAACATGACTCACTCTATTAAATTGTTTGGGTCTATGGACATTATTAGTGATGATGATTCCCTATTAAAATTAATTGTTGAAATAAACTTTGTTATGGTGTCAGTTCTCAAGGTAGGGTGATTTGAGAGATGGGTTACGAGATTTGGGAAGAAATGATCCATAGGAGAAACGAGAGAGAACTATTAAGGTACTACCGAACAGTACCACTGTAGCGGGTATGGAATCGCTATAGTAAGAGCATTGTGGTAGCAATAATGCCACCTAGCGGGATCCATCTCGCCAGCTCCAAGTTGCAATTCCTTGTGATGTTAAGGATAGAATTTATGTTATAACTATCTGGGTATGAAATTGAGCTTGGAACTAGGTACTTTGTTATAATTATTAATGTGTAACTCTTGTTGTGTATGTTATTGTTGATTATGTGCTATGATGTGTGGCCCGAAATTGTGGGGTGAGGTTGCATGGATCAAATACGTGAACAAAATATTATGTACTATGGGGCGGTAAACCATTGAGGTAATTGGGAATGTGAGGCCTGAGGCTTAAGGGAGAACACTTGAACGAGCAGATTAGTATGACCAGACTATGAATGAGGGTTGGAGACATGAATGGCTCGTGCCTTAGATGAGCATCCGTGCGAGCCAGATGAGAGAGTTCACAATGTGCATGGCTAAAAGACCATGCATCTAGGTGTAAAGAATATAATACACAAATAGGTATGATGAAGGTCTCATATGGCTGGGGTGTACAGGACATGGAATTCTGGAGTCCCTGTAGGTCATGACTGGAAGGGGCAAGCATAAGACTCCTCTCGTATTGTGTGTACAGTGGATATGACGTAAGGCATGTGCCCTAAATATATCACCAATGGTTTGATTTTGAGATAAAGATTGGTGCAGGTATGGTTTGGATATCATACGACTGCAGTGACAAAGGTATGGTATGGCAAGTGTGATACCATACATACCGACATGACTCGAGTTTGAGGTGAAAGACACCTGGGCTGGAACACACTATATGACGATATGGTACATGTATGATACTATATAGAATACTTTTGGTATGGGAGACAGTATGTGTACGTACTTAATATTTTGGGGAATTAATTCCCAAATAAGTTTTGATAATTCCTCAAAAATTTGAACTATTTAATTCATATTTGTGAACGTAGTGTTTGATCAAGTGGTCCTTGGTGAGTTATAGAAGTTACTATTAAGGATTTAACAAAAGGAATTACCGAGAGACACGGGTTTGATTTTATTATTGATGATGAGGAAATCCTATATGTAATTAAATAGGTTAATAAATGGTAGAAATGTACTTGGTCAATGATAAAGTTAAATAGTAAGAGAGGTGTTTGTGCTATAAAGTTATAAGGTCAAATAAAATAGAACTAGATCAGGAAAATTGGGCTAATCGATCGTATGGGTACCGCTGTAGCGGATAAATCACCGCAGTCGTGGGACTGTTGTAGTGATCTAAGTTACTGGCCGACCGAATAGGAAAAGAGGTAGATCGAAGAATTAATTGCATAGGACTTGAGGAGACCTAAGAAATGATGACGAGCTGGCTAAACTTAGGCGGTCTCATGGTATAGTTTAAATTTGTTATTGTCGATTGTGTATTAACTATTATGTCATATGTGAACTAATCTTAGTTGGTCAATGATTCTTAATGTATGTGTGGTTTACTAATTCTACCTTCTACACCTTTATGTGTATGTTGTGGCAATTTTGAAGTTCCTAGATTGATGTAGAGTATCTCGCACGCCTTCCGTGTTCTTCTTCTCAGACAAGTCGTGTCATTTGTCTTGTCATGACTTATTAGACCCTTGTCTTTCTTGTAGACTAGATCTGGGAGGTCAGGTTTTGGGAACTTTTATTTATATTTTGAATTATTGTTTATTTGTGTAAATTAATTAGAAATTTTGGGTATTTTATGTAATGTTCCAAAAGGGATTCTCCTATTGAGTAGAGTCATGAAGGCTTGCATGACCCGCCTATTTGGGGTCGTGAAAGGTGAATATGCTCTAAAATGACTATTTACTCCTTAGGTGTGAGGGTTAAAGCTAATATTTTATGATACAAAGTTACTTAAGGGACCAATCAGACATATAATGTCATGTAAGTTGTGAAGAGACCAAACAGAAGAGGAAAGACCTCTAATTAGACCTCAGCATTTCTTTTGTTGTTGTAATTTTTCATTCTTGTAATATTTCAATATGTAAAATAAAGTAAAAATTATTTATGTTATTTTATATTTGGATTTTTCATCGAGCAATCGAATAATACATTATGGACATATTCATATCTTAAAATGTGCTAGGCTTACCTCTGGCACAAAAGAGGCTCCCAAAATTATGAAACGACTAAATGTGTTCTATTTCACTCATTAATTTACAATATATTATGTTCAATTTTCATTAATAAATTTAACTTTTGTTTTTTGTTTTGTTTTGCTGTTCATTTTGATTATCCCCCTTCTAAGCTTCGATTTGCGCATAACTAGTTGTCATATCCTACTCTTCTCCTAGTCTGGTTTACAAATGTAAAACGAAAAATGAATTATTGTAACAACTCAAACGTACGTAATTGGTACAAACGCCTGGAGATTCCGCAGAGTTTAGAGGGAAGGTATCCAATTGATTATAATAGATGGCATGTATGATCGAATAAAGGATCATAGAACTTTAAAAAAAGAATTATCCTAAGTTCATAAATGCAATCAACCATTGTCCATTAAAGATTTCAAGTAAACCACAAACGAGGTCCGCATCGCTACCAAACCTCATGTCACTTTTACAAGCTTTTTGCTTCCCGTCCCGTCATAACACACCTAGTTACATCTACATGCTTCCTCAGAATCTTATACAATATCCACACAATGCTTACCCATCTCTATCAAATGTACATCAAAATCAATCCGTCTTACAAGGCCCACCTAACATATCTCACATTCATCATTTACCTCCTGGCCATCCATCTTCAACAGCGTGTCCTACACACATGCTTCCAGAAATCATACTTAAATCCCATCTACATTGGAGAGGATTGCTACACTCACCTCATCACCTAGGAGAATCTGGGAACCTATGAGAAGATAAGTTGATACATACCACCACCGAGGAGCCTGAGAAGTTGGAATAAATGTATCATGCATGGAAGGAGCCAAGAGGATAAGGTTTAAGCTATTAAGATTTGTGCATACACTGTACATCGAATAATTGGAGGGATACAAACTCCTAAATTTGAGATGTTTAATAAAACAAGGAATCCAAAAGCACATTTGAGTGATGTATTATAATAAACCTGGGTAGGAGTGGGGAAAACGAAAAGATCTTCATGAAATTATTCTTGAGGAGTTTTATTGAAGGCGCTTATCGCTGGTAGATACAACAGGATCCACGAAAATGATCAAAATGGATAGATATAGCCTTAATTGTGTGGAAAAGGTTTGGTTTTAACAGAGAATGCACTCGATTTTATTTTATATTCAAAGCTTGAAAAGAAAACCTACCGAGATATTTAGGACTCATAAGCACACATTAGAGATCTGAGACTGCTAGAGTACGACCTCCGATGGAAGAGGTTCAAATGAAAAAGATATTTTTTATGCGGGCTCAAGAAATATAATATTGCGATAGGATGATGTTGATAGCTGAAAAAGAGTTGCGCCCGAAGTTATCAAATTGGGCGAAAAATTGGAGTGAAGTGGTATCAAGCATAGTATCATTAACATTAGGAAGCATTGCAAGAAGCTAGTAAGACTTTGAAGTCTTGTAGGATCACCGAGAACAAGAACATGAAAGAGGTGAATATCGTAATAGCACAAAAGGGACGAGAAACTCCTTAGAGTTACCAAGCACCTCCACTCCAATGCGCCTCCATTTCACCCTTACATGAATATACGATCACCCAATATTGTGCTATAACCTACTACTTCATCTTTTACATTACAAACAACCTACATATTTTCAGTTCCCTCCACCTACACTTCAAAGGCTAAAGGTTTATCAATATCCACCAACATATCCATAATTCTATTAGCCTTTAGAGACCCCCACCAAATTATCCAAGTAATACATTCTTTTGGGTGAGCCTATAATCCAGATGTATGAAAATTAAAAAGCTATTTGCCATATCACTCATATTCCAGTAGTGATGGATATATATGCAATGGCTTGATCATGCTAAGATTTGCATTTAGCATTAGGGGATGAAAGGACCACAAAAGAGTGTCGAACTTTGAAAGATTTATCTAAACATTGATCCATACCAAAGTGATACACCCGAAATGAAGACTAGTACATTTAGAATGTTGAGACTGAAGATGACTCTTAATGTGTAACTATTCTTCATTTTTGAAAAATATTTTATCACGAATATCGTATTTGTAACAATTTTAGGTTTTTTTATACGTACTTCCGAACTATGTTTGACCCGATTTCTCGACTTCAAGAGGGATACATAGGTGCCGCTATAGGTTCCTGTCTATATCTTAATTAAAAAATTCTAAATGCGAAATCAGCGTAATGTTTTTAGAGGATCTCAAAAATTCCATCAAGTTGGGATTGTTTTCTTTCAACAGATTTCATGTAATAATCGCACAATTTGAGCAATTCGAACACAGGAATTCTCCTAATGACAATAAAATATAGGATTAGACAAGGTTTCATATGTAACACTAATAACTCTACACTGTCAAGACTAAATAACAAACAATGATTTACAAATAAGTACAAACATAGAGTATGCAAGAATTGAAAAATATTGAACAAACTAATAGTAAACCTATACTAATTTCTAATCTTAGAATCAGCCAAGAAAGAAAAAAATCAATACTCCATTTATGTGAATCATGCATAGAAAACTGAAAAAAGAGAAATCATTTTTATAGTAAGAGGAATAATATAAGTCTATAAGGAGGCCAAACTGTGAGATAGATCTATGCGCTCAAGTGTTGGTGGCGGTATTTGTGGTCAGCTAATCCCGATCGTAGACAAATGAAAGGTGTGGCGGCTATCTATTCCGTGGCTTTCCAGTGGCTGCTTCTCGATCAAAGGTAGTGGCGGAGTACTAGAAAAAAGCTATGGTTGAAGAAGAAAGAGGATGGAGAGTCACGACCCGCGGAGGTCACCGCTCGTGAGCCCGGGCCGAAACAAAGATGAGAAAGAGACGACCAGGGAGAGGGGAGTTCTATCTGTGGTTCAACAATAGTCAACTGAGGTTGGTGTTGTGCGGAGCTGACCATAGAGGTCTATTGGTTGCTGGAGAGAGAAGAGGGAGACTAAGGAGAGAGTCCGAGAGTGTGTAAGGCGCCGGTAAGACTAAAAATGAATTGTGTTTTATGAGTAGACTCGATTCGTAATGAGAATAGGAAAGAGGTAGGATTTTGATCTTGGTCGTTGATTCTCTAAGATCACCGGATGAGATTTGGTCTGGGCATACGGGTCAAGCTCGTCATCTAGTGGGTTGCAAAATTTAGGTTAATGGATCGGATTTAATTTGAATTGAATTGGTGATTTAATACATAGACCAAAATTAGTTGAAATTTGCTAAATTTGGTATAAATTGAATAGAAAATGGCTTGATTTTAAATAAATTGAAGATAAATTAAATTAGCTGCTATATAATAAATAAAATACTATATTTATATAAAAATATAGCAAGTAATCACAATATATTATATATATCACATGATATATATAAAATTAATATTGTGGCAATTTTAAAAATGTGTAATTACGCATAACCTTAGGAAAATTAATAACCTACAAATAGTGCAATAAAACATAAAAAAGAATTATAATTATAAGTTAGGAAGTGCATAAACGATAAATAATTGTGTAAAAAATAACTAATTATATGCTATACCAATAACAATGATTAATGAAGTGAGTCAATTAAAAGATATAAATAATTATGTAAATAAATAATTTTTAAAATATATATTTTAATAGGAAGCTTAGATGAGACAATACGTGAGGTCAAAATTTGATTTCAATAGCGCCCTTCTTTTGCCAGAGTGAAAATGAATTATCGGGCAAAAACTTTGACTTAGTAGCCAATTTTGTTTCACCGAGAGAAAAATTTTGGTGGGATCGGACGAGAGGAAGTAAGAGCTGTAATGATTGTTATGGCCGAGACTTCAGTATCAAGTCACCTACATATCTCGGAGTATATGAAAATTAGGTGATGTGTAGTTCTAAATTTTGGAATGAATGAGATTCCTAAGTAAATTGATACGAAATTTGGAAGAAGGAAAAGAAGTAATTAGATGATACGAAGAGAGAGATGAAAGAGGCATATGAATTGTTATTACAGTATCAAATTGCAGTGCTATATGGATGAGAGCTAATCTAAAAGATGAATATTGAAAGCAGATGAAATCGAAAATAACTTCTATTTGATAAAAGATCTGTTGTAGAGTAATAGGCGAGAAAAGTAGAGTAAGCCAAAATAATGAGATGAAGAGGAGATAATTAAAACAATTATATAATGCGTAGCTTTTATATCTTGTTAATAGGGTAGTGCTTAACTTGAACCATGTCCAAAAAATAGTAGGACCACACTTAGCCCTTTAAAATTTTGAAGGTAGTGCTTAACCCATCCAAAATTCAAAAGAATGGTGAAAGTAGCACAATAATAGTAGCTTAACAAATAAAATAGTGACTTGAAATAACACAATAGTACTTTTGTAAGAAATGAGCAGTATGAACACAACTTAAAAGTAGCAAAATAGCAGCTGGATAAATAGCATAAGAGTAGCTTGAAGTAACACAATAGTAGCCCCAACTTTAATACTACCGGATAAACCCGTTAGTTAATAAACATAAGTTCGCACACGTAGAAAATAGCAGTTTTAAACAATAAAACATATATGTTTTGAAATAACACAAATAACTTTTTGAGAGGGTAGTGCTTACCCAATCACGTTCAAAAGACGCGCTTAGTCTTATATGAATTTCTTGAAGGGTAATGCTCAACTCATTCAAAATTTGATAGGATAGTGTTTGTCCCTTAAACATTTGAGGGTAGTGCTTAACCTAAACAAAAAGAAAAATAGGATAATGCCTAGATCTTTTAAAATTGGATTGTAATGAACCTATTAGAGAATAATTGGGCAATGCTTGCCCCTAAAATGAAAGAGCACTACTTAACTCTGCTTCAAAAGACAATAGGACAATATTTAGCCCTTAAAAATAGTAGAGGATAGTGCCTAACCATCTAGAAAATGATAGGACAATGCTAAACCCTAAAAATTTGAAGGTAGTGCTTAACCCATAAAAAAATAATAGGACAATGCTTAGCCCTTAAAACTTTGAGGGTAGTCCTTAAATCACCATAAATAATAGGACCTAGCTAACCCTTAAAGAGGATAGTGCTTACCCATCCAAAAATCAATAGGACAATTCTTAGACCTTAAAAATTATAAGATAATGCTTAATCCATCTAGAAAACAATAGGATAACGATTAGCACTTAAAACTTGGAGGGCAATGCTTGAACTTTCGTCAATAAAATAATAGGACAATGCTTAGCTTTTAAAATTGGAGGGTAATGCTTAACCCGGTCTAAATAATAATAAGACAATGTGTAACACTCCAAAATATTACTATACCTCAAACTCAAATCTTGCAAGAAAAACTGTGGAAAACCAGAAAATGGATCACATAACGACCCGTGATACTGGATCGTGGTCACCTTCTAATGGGTCAGTTAGTTCGAGTCATTGTCACTTTCTGGCAGAATTTCCTCCGAACCAACAATGCATAGACAACTCATTGGAAGAAGTAACAAGTTGTCCTATCGTCCGTTGCATCCCAAGTTCGAAACCTACCTCGACATCTCCCAGAAACAACAAGTGGAACTAATGGCTCATGGTTCGTACTAACGAGGTGTTGCTGCCACCCGTAACCAAGTCCCGTGTCCTAATAGTGTTGACTATTTAGTAGATGAAATGACCCATTGGTTCGTTTCACGAGTCATTATGGGCTGTTCGTCTGTGTGGCCTAGATTCCCCTACTAGTGACAACAAGAGGTACCAACGACTCGTGGTATCCTCCCATGGTCCCATTATAGTAAGCCTAACATTTAGGCCCAAGACCAGACCGGGTCCCAATGAGTCTGTGGTATCAACCAATGACTCGTTATGTGACCCGTTAGTCCCTATCGCGCTTTTTAGATTTTCTTCAGTGGAAATATTTGTAACTTTTCACCTTTTTTAATCCCTAAACTACATCATTTTGGGTTATATTCAGGAGTTGTGAGGGGTAACTGACGCTCATACCTCATTCCTCTCATTCCGCCAACAAATGTAACATAGAACTTAGTCAGAAAGCATAGAGCATGAGCATGGGTTCAACTTTCTTCTCGTACCTTCAACTTTTCTTCTCGTAACTCTCAAGGGTTTCTCTAGGGTTTTCATCACCGTATGTGAGAATTTAGCAAGGGAATTGTCCTTCCTTTGTGCCTCCCAAAACCCATTTTTAAATTTTCTATCACCCTAGCCCCGAGATTTCGAAATTAATAATTTTTCAATTAGATTCCGATGTCATTCATGTGAGTGTTGTTCATATTGTTAGATATTGGTTCATTACTTGGAGATCATGTTGACACTTGCTTTCTGTAAAGATAGTTTTAGCCCTAGCTCTTGAATATAGTAAATTAGAGTCTTGCATAATTGATTAATTATTCATGTTGCTTGATTCTATCGGTGCTAAAATTCCCATATTATTAACATCATTGAAATCTCAAAACAATATGCTATTCCAGCTTTCAGTCAGAATATTAGCATTTTTAGTATTTTTAAATGTCAGCTGATCAGTTTGGCTAGTCTTTCTTGCGGTGTCAGTAATACCTCCTAGATATCAGTTATCAGAATTAGTTATCACTTATCGATATCCACTGTTTTTACGGTTACAACATTTCCAGATAAGCAGCCCACCGCCTTTAGAACATCACATAAAATCCATTCCAATAAGACTCTCAGGGTACTTCCAGATTAGTGTCCCTACCAGTCTTGGACCCCAGTTTTGAGCTATCAACTTAGTAGTCGATTAGGAATATCCAGTGGGAGTATGAATTAGCACCGAGTGCCAAATGGGGTTACAACATACCTAGATTCCTAGAAATACGTTGTCATCGTATGCTATTTTATTGGCCCTATGGCCCCCAAATTTGTGATCACCCAGTTCATGCCTCTATACCCTACCAAAGTATATTGAGTCCTATCGATGGGGCGTATACTATAGACTCGGCAGAGGATCATTCTAGGATATATATCCGGGATTACTCAGAAATACTTGTGGTGCCCTTCTTCATCATTTCGTATGGAGGTACCTACCAATTTTGCATTTCTAAAAGTCATTTCAGAAAGGACTTGATACTCAGGTCAAGCTTAGTACAGCTTTTCACCCTCAGACGGATGGACAAACTAAGTGGACTGTCTAGACCTTAGAAGATATGTTGAGAGCTTATGTGATTGATTGGGCAAGAAGCTTGGGATGAACACTTTCCTCTCATCGAGCTCACAAGGTGGCAACAACAACTACCACTCCAAAGATTTAGATGGCCCCATTTGGAGGCATTATATGGTAAGAGGTGTAGGCCCCCATAGAGTGGTTTGAGGTTGGTGAATCTACCTTTATAGCGCCCAAACTCAGCTCATGAAGCTATTCAGAAAGTGAAACTTATCTAGGGAAACATTGGAAATAACTCAAAGTCAATGAAATCCTATGCCGATGCGTAGGAGAATAGAGTTAGAATTTGCTATAGATGATTGGGTTTACCTGAAAATTTCATCCATGAAGGGGGTGATGAGATTTGGAAAGAAAGAAAAACTCAGTCCGAGATATCTAGGACCCTACAAGATTTTGAGAGAATTGGCACAGGGCGTATGAGTTAGAATTACCTCCAAAGTTAGCATCTGTAAATCTGGGCTCATGTGTCCAACTATTAAAGAAGTGCATCGATGATCCGACTTCAGTTTGTTCCACTAGACAATGTGGGAGTGAATGATAGTCTCTCTAACGAAAAGGTCCCAACAGATCCTAGACCAGGGTCCGTAAGCCGAGGAACAAGGAAATCACTTCAAAGGGAAAGTCTCAG
Source organism: Datura stramonium (assembly GCA_018107945.1). Taxonomy (NCBI): domain Eukaryota; kingdom Viridiplantae; phylum Streptophyta; class Magnoliopsida; order Solanales; family Solanaceae; genus Datura; species Datura stramonium. The sequence continues at coordinate 205,795 of JACEIK010000594.1, forward strand.
GAGGAACCAGCTAGTCGAGGGCCACATGGGAGGGTAGAAGTAGACATGATGGCTAAATACCCCATTTATTTCCTTTCCAGTTCAATTCCAGCATCAGGTACCAAATTCCTCCTCAATACTGTTCCGCCCGTACTCACGCCTCTATTCGTATTTTCAATATGCATCCTAGTTGCATCAACTCGTTAGCATGGTTAAATCGGTTCGGGAGTCATTCATTCCACTCAAAAATCAATTCATAGTCTCGGTTTGGAATTGCAGCTCTTTTCTAGTTTTCCATTACCTTAGCCTTCATTCGAGACGAATGATGCCAAGGGGAGATATTGTAACACCCAAACCTTCCTAGACCAAACTCGACCTTGTAAGAAAAACCGAGGGAAACCAAAAAATTTATCAGTTGGGACGAACTGCATAACGGATCGTGTGGTCACCACTAACGAGCCATTGTCTGAGTTGTTGCCAGTTTGGCAGAATTTTCCTCTAGAAACTAACGAGGGCACATGATGACCGTTGGAAGTTAGGCACCAGTCGTCCTTTGTCCATTGCATCCCAAGTTCAAAACTTACTTGACATTTCCCAAAAACAACGAGTGAAACTAACGGCTCATGGTTCCTACAAACAACCATTGTTTCCACCGTAACCAAGACCCAGGTCCATTGTTGACCACGAGTAGATGCACCACCTCGGCTGGTTCTACCAATGAGTCATTGTGTTTCCGCTGTCTTAGGGCATTTATCTCTACCAAGCGATTAAACAAGAGGTACCAGCGACCCATTGCTGCCCAATGAGTCGTGGTATCCCCTCCTATGGTCGCATTATAGTAAGCCTAAGATTTAGGCCCAAGACCAATGACTGATCCCAACATGTCGTGGTATCAACCATTGACTCGTTGTGTGACCCGTTGGTCCCGTTCTGCGATTTCCGCATTTTCCTTTCAGGGAATTTTTGAAACTTCCCACCTTTTTAATCCCTAAATTACATAGTTTTGGGTTATATTTAGGAGATTTAGAGGGGTAATCGATATTCATACCTCATTCCTCTCATTCTCAAAAGTCGAACGTAGAACTTAGCTAGAGCACAGGTAACAGAGCAAGGGTTCAATTCCTTTTCTTCTCATCTTCTCAAGGGTTTTCTCTAGGGTTTCATCACTAGGTATGTGAGAATTTAGCAAGCGAAATCTGTCCTTCCCTTGTGCCCCCAAACCCATTTAAATTTTCTATTAGTCCTACCCCGAGATTTCAAATTGAATAATTTTCACGATTTCGATGTCATTCATGTGGAATTTGATCATATTGTTAGCCGCTATGTTTCATTACTTGGAGATCCTGTTGATACTTGCTTTCTGTAAAACATGGTTTTAGCCCTAGCCTTGGAATGGATTAGATTAGTGTCTTACATAATTGATTAGTTATTCATGTTGCTTGATTATATCGCAAGTAAAAATACTAGCACATCCGTATTTCCAAACCTAGCGTTGCCATCGTAGGTTATTTTATTTTCCCTATGGCCTTTGATCACCCAGTTCATGCCTCTATACCCTAGCAAGGTATATTGGGTCCTATCGATGGGGCGTATGCATCGAACTCCATGTTTAGCTCACGTGGTTATATGTCGGTTATAGACTCTCCCACTAGTCAAGATAATATCACTCTAGCTCGGGCTTAGTTCCGCCTTAGTTTAGCCTGTACCGCATTCCCGCATCCGTGACATGTCTATGACCATCAGTCAGGCTCACTATTGACTATATTAGTTACACTTCAGTTGTATCGGTTTCAAAGATTTTAGTTGGTCATTACATGTCACTATAGTTCGCTTACTTGTTCTTTCATGTTTATATTATCTCTCACATACTCGCACATTCAATGTACCGACGCATACCTTCTAGTATGTATTGTATCATGATACAGGCGCAAATTCTTAGCCCCAACATCATTTAGTAGATTCCTTCCGCATGATATCAGCAACAAATTTTGTGAGTCCTCATCTTTCGAGGATAATATTTATTTTCAGTAATATTTCTTTCAGCTAGACTTTAGAGTTAGCCGGGGCTTGTCCCAGTAACTCATCATTGGTAGATGGCTTTCAAAACATAGACTCGTATATTCAATATTATTTTTCGATGTATGGACTTTTGTCATATCAGTTTTTCTTAAATAATCTTATTTATTTAAAGCTTCCGCTTATGTTTACTCAGCTTACCAATGTTATGATAGACTGCGAATTGACTTGGGTTACTTGTGACCCAAGTACCGTGTCTCATCCAGGTACAAACTTGAGTCGTGAAACAATGCTTAGCCCTTTAAAATTAGAGGGTAGTGCTGCTAACCCATCCAAAAATCAATAGGACAATGATTAGCCTTTAAAATTAGAGGGTAGAGCTTAATCCATCTAGCAAACAATAGGATAATACTTAGCCTCTTAGAAGATGGAGTATAGTGCTTAACCCGTCCAAAGAATAATAGGACAATGCTAACCCTTAAAAAATTATAGAGTAGTGCTTCATCCATCTAGAAAATAATAGGACAATGCTTAGCCCTTAAAATTTAGAGAGTAGTGCTTAACCTGTCCAAAAATAAAAAAAAATACGTAGCCCTTTGGTAAATTGGAGGATAGTGCTTTAACCCGGCCCAAAATAATAGGACAATATTTAGCCCCAATAATTAGAGGGTAGTGCTTAACTCATCTAGAAAAATAATAGGACAATCCTTAGCGCTTAAAATAAAGGCCCAGTGCTTAACCCATTCAGAAACAAAAAGAATAATACGTAACTTTTTTAAATCGATGTTGTTCAACTTCTAATAACTTACTAAGAGGGTAGTGCTTAACCATTCATAATCCATAAGGCATTGATGAGCTTTAAATAATTTAGTTTAATGCTGATGATAGATAACTTTAAATCCCAATGATGTATAGAATGCTTGCAAGTTCTACTTGTCACCCTGCGCTCAAAGAAGAATTATAAGTTTAGAAAGGGAAAGTTGATTTGTGCCTCTCTGCCTGCTCGTTGCTTTTATCGCTATTCCGATCTTATGAACTTTGAACTTGCGACTTGGCCCGGATGTCAACTGAGCTATTATAAGGGACTTCCTTCCATAAACCACCTTTTGTATTGAAATGTCATTTTGATGAAATTTTTAGACTTACAACTTCTTCCCAAGTTATTGACTCATGAAATTCTTGTACTTCCTTGCAAAATAAAATAGAATTTTGAGGTCGCCTTAAAAATTCTACCCATATTTGAGGCATTGTACAAGTGGTGTAGATCTCCTATTGGGTGGTTTGGTTGGTGAAGATAATTTTTAACTGTGGCCAAACTCGGTTCATGAAGCCATGCAGAAAGTACAACTCATCGAGATATATTGAAAATAAAAATTTCTGTGAGCTACCGAAACTTATGTCGAAGGGAGGAGAAGAGAATTGAGCCTATATGGTTGACCAGGTTTATATGAAAATTCTCACCCATGAAACGGGTAATGAGATTTGTGAAGAAAAGACAGATTAGTCAAAGATATGTGGGACCCTATAGAATTTTGAGGCGAATTGGCAAGGTAGCTTAAAAGCTGGATTTACCTTAAGAGTTGACATCTGCACCCAAGAAGTTCAATTGTGCCATTGACAAGGTGGGAGTGAAAGATAGTCTCTCATACCGAGAGGTCCAAATTCAGATTCTTGACTGTCAGGTTCGTAAGCTGAGGAACAAGGAGGTAACTTCAGTCAAAGTCTGTGGAGGAATAAGCAGGTTGAGGGAGCTACTTGGGAGGCCAAACAAATATGATGGCTAGATACCCACCATTTGTTCTCTTTTCACCTCAATTTCAATTGCTGTATCATTCCCCCAAAATCATTTTTAGTTCATGAGTTCCAGTTTCTTTCATGTAAATGAATATGTGTATGATTGCACCCAGTTCAGACTTGTGGTTCAGTTTGAGGTAGTCATTTCCGTTAGTTTCAAATTTTCATGATTAGTATTTGAGTATAACGATTGTACTCTGCCTTTGTGTTTTCCAACATTTTAGGGAAAATGTTCCCAAGGGGATATATTGTAATGCCCGGAAAACCCTAAAATCAAACCCAGGAGTTGAAACAAAATAATCAGAAATTTTCTGCACCAGATCATGGTAATAAGTCTGCCCCGTGACTGGTATAGCCACGAGCCATGAAGTGACTGTGGGAAGGGTTCGAGCATAATTGAAAATTTTGGAAAATGGGTGACCACGAGTCGCGGTCAACACCATGAGTCGTGGGTGATCCGTTGTCAATATTTGATTGCTGGAAAAGCCAGGTAATGTACCACGGGTCATCACCACGACCCGCTTAATACCATGAGTCATGGTGTCTCTTCACCCAGGAGATTTTAGCAAAGTGTTGGCGATAGGTGGGTCACCACGAGTCATTGGCACTGCATGAGTCGGGTGTCCGCCATGTGACAAATAGGAGGTTCTTGGCAGTGTATTTTGACGGTTGTGACCACTAGTCGCGGGTCACCGGGCACGATCCGTGAAGTCCCCGTGGGCCCCACCTGCTTCCATGAATTTTCTAAAAAGTTTTTCAGTAATTTTCTAACCTCCAGACTCTAAACTATGTCGTTTTGGTCTATTTTAAGGGAATTTATGGGCTAACGAGCCTCATTCCCACTCAGAGTTTCCCAGAAATTAGCGTAAGTTCCTCCCGCAGCTCTCAAGCAAGGTCTAGTGTTCCTCACCAAGTGCCCATTCAAGCTTCTTTCTCCAGGGAAATGGCCAGGTATGTGGGAATTCATCAGGGGAATAGCTTCCTTGTGTCCCCAAAACTTTTTCTATTTTCTCTATTAATTCTAGTCTTAGCTTTCGAATGTGAAGAGACTATATATTAGATTTCTTTGGAATTCATGTGGAATGTTATCCACGTTTATTTTAGATATGATTCCATCAATTTATGAATATATTGATGTTGTTCCTGTAAGTTTGAATTCTATCCCTAAGCTTTCAAATGTTGATAAATTATATGCCAGATTCCATTATAGCTTGTGGAGTATGATTTAAGTTGATTGTTGGATATTCTCCATTATCTAGATATCATATAAGTGCTCTTTGAATGAGTTTATCGAATTTTGCAGGTTAGAAGACTTCCTTGTTGCTTGATTCTATCAATGTTGTGGACTTATATTGTTAGTATGAACTGAAATCAATTAGCTACACGATAGTTCCGCCGCCGAATGTTAGAATCCTCAATGAGATAGTTAGAAATGCACTGATCAAATTTGACTAAAGAATTTCGAGGTGTCAAAGGGTTCCTCCCAGCTATCAAAAATAGTCCCTGTGACTGTTATAGTGGTTCCGTAGGGGCGGTCATGACACTTTTAGACAAGAAGCTCGACCAGCCTTAGACCCCAAATTTTCCCTAATTACAATTTTTTTCTTTTTAGACGGCTATGACGCTTTCAAATAAAGCTGTTCTCCGACTCAGTCTTAGAACCCAGTTTAAGAACCATTCGATAAGACTCTCGTGGTGCTCTGATAGGTATTCCCGACCAGTCATGGGCCTCACTTTCAAGCTATCGTACTATAGAATTCAAATTCATGACTATCTAGTGGGAGTAGGACTTCTAGCACCAAGCTGACCGAGGTTCCAGCGCACCTGTGTTCCCGAACTACGTTGTCACCGTAGGATATTTTTTATTGGCCTCATCACCCCAGACTTGTGATCACCTGGGCTCATGCCTCTATACCCTAGCAAGATATATTGGGTCCTATCGATAGGTTGTATACATCGGACTCCACGTCTAGGTCACGTGGTTATATGTCGAAGTATAGACTCTCCCACTACCTAAATTTCAATTTATTCAGATTAGCTCTATTTTGGCTTAGTTTACTTATTTCAGCACAAATAGTTCCGACTCGTAAATCCTTAATTTAGGGCATGTCTTTGACTATCACATGGCTACCTCGACCATCTCAGATATTCTCGCTTATTTATCAAAGATATCGGTGGTCATTGGCATGTCATTTCAGTCTGGGGCTTTATATCCAATATTAGTGTTTTCTCCTACTTACTCAGTACATTCAGCAATCGACAATACTTCCCAGTTGTATCATTTCATGATACAACGCAGGTTCATTCGGCCACTGCTAGTAGATCTCTTCCAAAGGATTTTCGGCAGAGCGTATGGTGAGTCCCCATCTTTCTGAGGACGACATTTCATCAAATAATTTCCTTTTAGTTAGAATTTAGAGTTAGCTGGGGAATTGTCCCAAAGAACACATCATTAGTAGATGGCTTTCTTGATGTGAGTTTTTGATATTTAATATTATTGTTCTTTCGCATGTATGAACTTTCATAAATTAGTTTTTCTTAAATGATTTCATTATTTAATGCTTCCGCAATTTTTACTCGCATTAGCTAGTGTTATGATAAGACCATGGATTGACCAAGTTACTTGTTATTCTAAGTACCGTGTATTGTCCAGAGTATAGACTCGGGGCGTGACATCTTGTGGATCGCAAAGATGTCTACATGAACATCATATAAGTAATGCCTGTAAATCTTCTGAGCATGAACAACTGTAGCTAATTTGAAATCATGGGTAGGATAGTTCTTCTCGTGCTTCCTTAGCTGCCTAAAAGCATAGGCAATCACCTTGTCGATTGCATCGTAACATACCCTAACCCCAATTCGTGAAGCATCAAAATATATTACATAGCCCTCTAAACCCTAGGGAAGGCTAATATTGCAGTTGTCAACTTGTCTTTCAATCCCTAGAAACTCTACTCACAAGCTGCACTGGAATTCAGCTGCCTTTGGAGTCAATCCTTCATCAATGGTGCCGATAATGAAAAGAATCCTTTTTACAAATCTTTTGTAATACCTAGCTAACCCTAGGAAGCTACGAACATCAGTTGGAGTTGTGGGTAAGGGGCCAAGTCTTTACGGTCTCTATCTTCTGCGAGCCAACCTGGAATTCTTGCGTCTGACATGGACAAGGGCTTGGTTAGCAAACAGAATTTCTGACAAGAATCACATTTAGAGAACTTACCGCATAACTCAGCCTCTATACCTGGAGTACTACTTAGCGTGATGATCTCTATGCTCGCCTTCCGAATGTGAGTATACAAGGATATCACAATAAATACTATCATGAATAGATCTAAAAATGGCCTGAATATGTTGTTTATTAGGTCCATAATCATTGTTGGAGCCTTCACCAATCCGAAAAACATAACTAGAAACTCAAAATGGCTATATCCGTTCACGTCAGTTTAAATACCTTTCTCTCAAACTTGTACTTGGTGTTCTTAATCTTAAATCAATCTTTGAGAGGTATTTCACCCTCTGTAGCTGATTGAACAAATCATCTATCCTCGGGAGGATACTCATTAATAATAGTAACTTTATTCAACTGTTGATACCCATACACATTCGTAGTGAGCGATTTTTCTTTTTCAGAACAAGACCGGCATTTATGGTGAAGCACTAGGCCTAATAAAGCCTTTATCTAGCAAGTCTTTCAACTGATCCTTCAGCTTTTTTATCTCGGCCAGATCCATTCTATATGGAGTGAATAAATATGGGGTTGTGTATCTAGTAGTATACAATGGAAAAGCTAATTTCCCGTTCGAGAGAATACCGTGAAGCTCATCCGGGAATACATCCTGGAAACTTACCGACCACTAGAATAGATTGAAGAGTCGAGGACTTTGCCTTCACATCTTGAACTCTAACAATATGGTAAATACAGACCTTCGCACTCAGCTTCCATGCTCAGAGATAGGATATGAACATACCTTTTCGCGTAGCATCATTGCTTTTCCATTCCGGCACTATCTCCTGAAATGGAATCGGATGAGCCTTTGTTCGACACTCAATATTGGCACAACATGGAGCTAACCAATCCATGCCAATAATTTCATCAACATCAATCATTTCTAGCTTTACTAGGTTTGTAGAGGTTTAGCAATCAATAATCTCCACCGTATAACCTTAAAACTTGATCACCCATGAAATGAAGTGTGCTGGAAATAATGCCAGATGGCACCCTATGAAGCTCTAACTAACTCTCGGATGAAAAGTTTGGCATAGTCCTCAGCTGAGTCTATAGTTTAACAAGGAGGAAATGAGATGACTTGGTCATCCTGAATTCACTACCACCGTGATTGAGTCATGATGTTCGAGTCCGAGGTAAAACCCAGAATGTAGTCCGTATTCACTTCTTCCCACCTCCATGTAGATATACCGATATCTTGAGTCATGCATCCGGGTCCCGGTGCTCCTACCTTGACTTGCTAGCAATTTGGGCAATCCGTGCCAAATTCGCGATATCCTTTCATGATGTTCCACCAATAAATATCCCGTGAAGTCGTTGTACATTTTAGTAGCACCGGGTGAATAGAGTATCTCGAGCCGTGTGCCTCGGCCAGTATCTGTTGTCTCAATTTACTCAACATCTAGTATGCAATAACTCAATTTCGTAACGAAGCACCCCATCTCCCCTTGGGAGAAAAAGCTTCATCTCTTTCCTGAGGACCGCTCCCTTAAGTTTAATTAGAACTGGATCTTCATCCTTTCTAGATTTAACTTATACTACCAAGGATGAATTAATCTATTTTGTACTACTACCCCACCTATGGCTGAGACTACTAACCGCAAATTTCAATCGCTAACTAGGAACATCCTCGCCAACTCTTTTTTATTCTCCTCAACATGAGTCACACTCCTATAGACTGCCCGATTAGGCTACGTCAACACCACATTGACTTTCCAGAGTGATATAGTACACTCATGTCGTAGTCTTTCGTGAGCTCTAACCACCTTTATGCCGTTGGAGGTTTAGGTTCTTCAGATGAACACATACCAAGAATCTTGTGATATGTGGAATCCATATATATGAGCTCCATATAGGTATTGTTCAGATATTTTTAACACAAATATCACTGCCAACTCCAAGTCATGAGTTGGATAATTCTTCTCATGAACTTTGAGCTGTCTCGGAGGCATAGGCTATCACTTTGCCCCGCCGCATCAAACGCAAACCGAGTTCAACTCGAAGTGTCACAATAAACAAATCAACGCTTCTGATCCTTCCGGTAAGGCTAACACTGAGCAGTAGTGAGTCAAGTCTTAAACTCTTAGAAACTCTTCTACACTTGTTCGAATTTCACCGGAATTTCACCTTCTTCCGAGTTAACTTGTCGAGGAGATGCTATGGAGGAGAAACCTTCTAAAATTCGCCGGTAATAACTCCGTTAAGCCTAGAAAACTCCCGATTTCAGTAGGAGAGGTCGGTCTGGACAGTCCCTCACTACTGCTATCTTATGAGGATCTACTTGTATCCCTTAACCTGAAACCACATGGCCCAAGAAAGTCACAAACTTCAACCGTAATCACACTTGCTAAACTTGGCGAATAATCGGAGACTCGAGAGTCTCGTAAAGCTAACTCTTGGTGGCTGGTATGATCTTCTTCATTTGGGAGTACACCATAATGTTGTCGATAAATACAATGATGAACATATCTAGATAATGTTTGAAGACCCTGTTCATTAAGTCAATGAAGGCTGCTGGGGCGTTCGTTTTCCCAAAGGACATCACCACAAACTCGTAGTGACCATACCAAGTTCTGAATGCTGCTTTGGTATGTCACTCTCTCTAACTCATAACTGATAGTACCCTAACTTGAGATCGATCATAGAGAAACATCTGGCTCCTCGGGGTTGATCGAATAGACTACCACCTGGGTAGAAGGTACTTGTTCTTAACTCAGACCTCGCCTGCACCGACAGTAATCTATGCACATTCTGAGGGTACTGTCTTTCTTACGCAATTAATAACACTGAAGCACCTAGGAGATGCTTGGTCTGGATAAAACCCTTGTCAAGAAGACCTTTAGCTTCTCCTTCAACTCCCGAAGTCACCGAACCACCTGTAAGGAGGGATGAGATGTAATAGTGTCCCGGATGAGATCTATTCGGAAGTCTATTTCCCGCTGGGGAACTCTAGGAAGATTTTTGGAAAACATCTGGGAACTCACTGACCACTTAGAATTGACTGAATGGCTTGGGTCTCAGAGTTGGAATCCTTGACCCGAACCAAATGATATGACATCCTTGAAATGAGTTTCGCCTTGCTAGGAAATAAACCTACCCTTAGGCGCTGAATTGTTTCTTGTCCACTCTAATACTGGCTCCTTAAGAAACTAGAAGTTGACAACTCTACTTCTGCAATCAATCGAGGCATAGAAGGAGTGTAACCAATCCATGGCGAGAATCGTGCCGAAATTGACAATGTCTAGCCTCTATGAGATCGCCTGGAATTACTTTGTTCAGACCGAGACCGGGGCACTCTATACACCCGCCTAGCTCTAACTAACTCACCAAAATGGGGTGAGACTAAGAATGGTTCTCAGAGGACCTCTGGACTACATTGAACCGACATCTATATAAGGGGAGTCTAAACGTAGTGGTAGCTCCTGGATCTAAGAGGGTATATACGTCTAGGTGGAAGAGACGTAACATACCAGTAACTACACAGTGAGTTTTCCTGATCCTGAATGGAAGATAGAGCATAGAAACGATTTTGGCGCCTCGACCGCCATCTCGTACCGATGTGTCGGCTCGCCTCGGACTCCGGTCACTCCAATGGAGATGATGATGTGGTGGATTGTGATCTCCTTGCCCTATTGATGGGCACTCCTTAAGCCTTTGTCCAAGTTGTCCACACCCAGCAGCCCTCTCATACCTGAAGGCATTCTCCGGGTGATTCCTACTACACTTGGGCGTTTACATTTGTTCCAAGTGACTATAAGCCCGAATAGCATGATGACCCACCCTCCGATATTGGCGGGACCGAGGCATGGGGCAATTGGCTGAACTAGGTGTTAGGGCTCTCTGCTGCTGTTGTTGGTCAGATATGGTTGTGAAGTGGCTACTACACAGACCTCTCGATGGCCGAAATCTGACCGACAATCCTTGCTCGCTTTTTCTTTCATTCCATATCGGCTTTTCATCCATAAATTCGTTAGGTATAAGACAATTAAGCTAGAAAGGTCCAAGTCCTGATTAGCATTGCCATCCCACTCCTTGAGGACCATATTAGATACTCCATTTACGAAGTTCAACATGCGAGCCCTTGGCTCTGCTACCATCTCCGGCTATTACCTTGATAGTCTCAAACTCCTCGATATTCCTCCACTGTTCTATTTCCTGACGATTCATAAATTCCGCCATCTTAGCCTCCCTCAGCTCCCGAGGGAAAACCTATCCAGAAAGATGTGGAATCTTTTCCCACTCAATTGGTCCCGCATTCGTTTCGCCTTCCTTCCTTCCACCGGTCATGCCAGACTTGGGTTAAATCTTTCATCTGCAGGGAAGCCAAATAAGCACTTTTAGAGGAACTGACACCCATAATTCAGGTGTGATCTTTCCAATCTCATCTACAAACCCTATGGGTCCTCTTCCCACCTTGTTCCATGAAACTGGAGGGTTCATCCTGTAAAATCCCACACCCGAGCAGCAGTTGCAGACCCTTGTGGCTACTGAACCACCTGCTGGTTCACTTGGTTGGTGACTGTTTGAGCCAGCAATTGAATGGCCGCCGAATTCAAGGGTAGATATGGATTCATCTTGAGGAGCTATCGGGGGTTGATGGGGCGGGACACTGGCGTTACTGCCCCTTCGTCCATTTCCACATCGGGGAGGCATTGTTCACTGGGAAACAAAACAGAGCACGAGCTAGGAGAATGATTTTGGAATTGAAATTTAACGCACGATAAGGAGTATGAATAAAAGGGAATTTTCCTTAATATCATGTAGCTCCTCATCATAAGTGTGGCGCGCTTCACACCCATGAAAAGGACTCTACCTGATGCCGATTTCAGGCTTTCTGAGGATACTCTAAACCTAGCGCTCGGATACCAAGTTTTTCATGATCCGAGCCTACACTCGGACGTAACGCGGTACTTGAATCCATAAGTTACCCCCAAGTCAACCTCGATCTATCATACACTAGCAGCTTCCGAGTAAACATGCACTATGTAACTTTGAAATAATATCATAAAATATTTATGAAAGGCAAGTTTAAAAGAGACATAAAGTTCAAAACATTTGACTAATACTAATACATCTGAAAATCCACACCGCCTAAAAGCCATCTAACCGAGGGAGCTGTCGACAAGCCCCCAACTAATTCTAATTCTAACTAAAACTAATAAATGACTGAAAGGAAGAAAGTAACTCCCTCAGATGATGAGGACTCACACTTCACTGCTGAGGCAGAGTATTTGAACTACGGCAAGCTAGCGGGGTCAGGGCCCGAGAACTCGTGCCTGTATCATGAAATGATACAACATAAAGTATGTAAAGATTTCTGAATGTACCGAGTATGCGAGAGGAATATACGATAGATGTAAATGACTGAACTGGAAAGACATTGAATGACCAACTAATTATCTGAACTGAAATAATCTAAAATACTAGATGGTCAAATGACCTTGTCTCGTGCTCAAAGGCATGCCCTAAATCTATAATACCGAATCTAAAATACCGCACCGAACCGAACTTAACCGGATAGATCTCAAACTGACTAAGATTCTTATTCAAGATGGACCGGACTCCGACTAGTGGGAGAGTATATAACCACGTGAGCTAGACGTGAGTCCGATGCATACACCCCACTAGTAGGACCCAACATACCTTGCAAGGGTATAAAGGCATGAACAGAATGATCACAAAGACCGGGGCCAATCAAAGCCAAGCAATACTATAACCTACGTTGGTAATGTAGTTCTGGGAACCCGGGGTGCTACTGGAACCCCGGCTGCTCGGTGCCAAGTCTACTCCACTGGAAAACCTAAACTGAACTAATAAGCTGATAGCTTGAAACTAGGGTCCAAGACTAGTCAGTGGACGTATAACCGCATTTACCCCGAGAGTCTTACTCCTGGACTGCATTTTCAAAGGGGTTCTAGACTAGTCTTGAGTTGCTTTTCGGGAAGCGTCGTAACCGTCTAAGAACAAGTTTTAACTGAACTAGGGTCCTAGGCTGGTCAGATCTATATAGCCAGAGTGTAACGACCTAATGGACCAAATAACTATGATCTCGAGTTTGACTACAATCGAGAGGCACCACGACACTCGGGAAAGGACTAAAGTCAAACTGACTGGCCACAATTTTTCGGATGATTTTGAAGAGATTCTACGTTCTAACTGGTCTGAATTACTAACAGCTAATAGAGAACTCAACTTATCCCAACAAGACGGGAATTTTCATAATATGCAAAATCTGCGAATTAAAGAAATCTTACCCGACAAGGCTAAACTCATTCTATCAATGGAATAATTGCTCAACATATATATAGTAAGAATTTCTAGGAAATTAAGCCCAAAACAATCATCATTCACTTTCGATGGAATTTAATAAGCAGAAGTCATTACTCGAAAGTTAGGTAATAAATTCACTTTTGTACTAACATTGACAAATTAATTAGAACTAATAAAGATAATATGGACAATCAAAGATGATATTACTCCAGATGAAGTTAACAAAAGCTAACATATTATTCATTCGTATTTGAAAGCTTAAGGATAAAATTTTATAAGGGAGTTATGGTAGGATTTTGGGGACACAAGGGAAGACAATTCCCTGTTGAATTCCCCACATACCTAACAATTCTCCCTATAGCTAAGACTTGAACTACTATAATAGTTGAGAACCCTAAGCTTGATTGAGAGTTTCTTGAGAGGACTTTCAATAAGTTTCCTGAGAATAAACGTGAGAATGAGGGGAGGAAACCATTCCAAACCCTCTAATAAGTTCATTTACTCCAAAACAACGTGGTTTAAAGCTTAGAGAATAGGAAATTACTAAATAGCCCTTAGAAAAACCGGGAAAACTCAAGCAGGTGACTCTAACGGGTGACCTAACGAATCGTGACTGACCACGACTTAGGTCACTCCTGTTAGGTACACCGTTTGGGATCCTCGCAGGGCCACCACGAGGGACCCAATGAGTCGTGGTCTATGATCACCACTCTGTGTCACTAGTCGTGGACCACACTATCTCATTCCTCGAGATTTAATGCTAAGTCTAGTAACGAGTCACTTAATGAGTCGTCGGCACAGATAACGACTCGTTGCACCCACTCTGTCAAATACACTGTCAACTAAATATATTCTCAACTTTGACCCAACTACTCAGATTCTAATGTGTCGTGGTCATGATCACACTTCAGACGTCCCTCGTTAGGTACAATGCCTCCCTCCATTACATTAACCAGACTTCTCAGGAAAGCTCACCTAACGAGTCGTGATACTTAACGACTCGTCGTGGGCCGTCCGCAACATTTCGCAGCTTTCTAGATTTTTCCTTGACAAGTCCTAGATATTGATTTTGAGTTTTCGGGGTATTACATTATGTTGTAGTTATATGGGTAAGATATTACAATGGCAAGGAGTGATTAGAGGTCCTCTCTCTATTGGGTGTGATGAAATAGCAACAAGACACTCAATAATACCTTAACAAAGACAAGTCTAGTAACGGTAGTAGCAACTAATCATCAGCCAGGTTTCCATGAGGTGTGTTTACAAACATATTTTCTAAATGATAACACTTCAGATCTAAGAAAAGATAGCTAACTTGAACCATTAATTACCTGGTCTACAATCAATAATTCAACACTTTGGTGGTCCTTGTGTTGGGAAGATGAAGTATATGACTGCTAAAAGGGTTGGGTACCGGATGTACTAGTTTTCATATTCAGTAGATACACTTATTGTAGCTCAAAGTATGACAGGTTAGGAGGTAGGCTAAACAGTTTTACTACCTCTACTGTATGGTATGCTAGTAGTTCATAGATGAGTAGGTTGCTGGATGTACTAGGTTTGGGGATTCCAAATATTGATGTTTTTATGTTTTGTATTAACTTTGGGAGCACCTAAATGGTGTTTTGCATTTTATATGGTCATCAGTAGTAGACTCTTACTAAGGAAAGATTGGCTAAGTTGAATACCATAGATAACTTGTATGATGAATTTAAAGACCTACGCTTGATGAAAATATTTAAATTCAATAAATATTTATGATGAATTTGGTTAATGAATTTAAATGTTAAACAAAGAATTTAAATACCTAAGCTTGTATGATGGCTTCTAGTAGCAGTTAGATTAGTAGGGTGCTAGATACACTAGGTTTGGAGTTGTCCAAATACTATTGTTTTTTTTCTTTATAATGACCAAAAACACATAAGTATACGATCTGTAGGAAGTGTTGAAAACAAGAAACATTTAAACGGAGTAAGGAAAATTGCTAAGCTAAAAGCAGAGTGTTAAAGACTATGTGGTCTTGTCCGAATGAAAGCATTTGACCTGTAGCCCTAGACTACATGAAGCTTGTAGTAGAGGGTTTAGGCTATAGGATTTTGATAGAGTTGGTTAAATAAGTTCCCAACAAAGCCTTTTAAACCACAAATTGTGTTAGCCAGATTTTTCATTTTGATACAATACAAAAGTACCATAAAGAGAATAAGATGCTAACAGAATGCCTCTTTTCAAATGGAGGAGGAAACAAATATGTTAAAATGCTTAGCATAGATAAATAATGAATTACAAGCCCCGTGAGAGCCCGCATTTAATGCCAACAAGTTTCAAAGTTTGGAAGCACAATGCATGCAAATGGTGAACATAAAAGTCCTCCAAAGTCCATAGTTCAAATTCCTACAGAGGGTGTATTTAGTTAAAATCCAAGACACACAAGAGGGAGTAACCAAAAAGCTACAGGAAAGCTGCACAAGAGGTTTTGAGCTTGGAAGTAAAAATATCTATAAGATTAAATACTACGAACCTCGTAAGCCGACAGTTCTTTTAGTATCTCGTTAATCAAGTGTTTCCAAGTCTCGGTGTCTTTAAATCTTTAATGCTCAAAATGAGGTGCTGCACCCTTGCAAAAACTAACATATCACTCATAGCATCCACACAAGTAGGGCAAAGATGATAACCAGTAGCAAGGAAAGGGATACATATAAACAAAACACTAGCACCTGACAATATACATATGAAAAAGAAAGAAAGAAAGACAAAATCATCTAGTAATGGAGGTACTTCCAAAGTATGAGTAGCCATTAGGCAGAAAGTTAACAAAGAAAAGTTTGGTCTACATGCATGTTTAGACCGCACAAATCATAAACATGTAATAATATGACTAAAATACCTCGTAAAGAGCTCTCTTTACCTATCCTGGGAGTTCCAATTTACTATGTAGAATGAAACACTTGTACTACTAATAACTAATGCATAAGATGTAAATAGACTGAGTTATTGGACTAGAAAGTTGTTATCAGTTGGAGGAAGAAAAAAGTCGCAAAACATGTAATTCAAAGTATGCCTATTCACCGCTTTTAACATTTGATTCTCCTGTAAAAATACCCGTCATGCACAATATATTTTCTAAATTCTCACGGAATCTCATACTCTTTGCCTAGACAATTTGACAGGGCTGGGAGCCTTCTATGCTACCCACCAGAGTTTTAATGTGACCAGACTATTGTATAAATCAAAGAAACAATAGAGAATAGAAATTGGAATGGAAAAAATTAGTTGTATGAACACTACCAAATTTCTCGTTTGGTAGAACACATCCCGAACATATCTATCCACCAAGGAGATTAATCAGATAATTCTATTAGAAGATCGAAGCAAGTGGTATATTCATTGTGGGCTGTTCCTTTGAATTGATGAGACAAAGAAAAGAATCTAAAAGCTATATAAACAGTATATGGTTAAAAGTTAGGATTTGTCTATTAAACTCTCATTCTTCGAAAATCATGGAAATCAAAGCTGCCTTAGATGATACATTGAAGAAATGGGGTTTTCAATTCCCATCTAGATGCTATTTTTATTAGGATCCAAAGAATAAAGATCTAGCACATGTGTTCCTAAAAACTCCAATAGCACAAGACATATGGAGACATTTATGTAATCCTATGGGGACAACCATACATAATATGCACATTATTAAGGTGATTAACTATATGATGGGAGATAACAACAACAATCGCAAAAATACATCTATCTTACAGTACAAGCTATCATAGTATGGGAGTTATGGAGTAGAGGGAAAAACTTAAAATACTAAGTGAAAGATATCAAATACAAATTTGTCTATCAGGTAATGCATAAACTGATTTTCTTCATGAAAATAAGGAGCAGTGAATTTCAAACATGCTCCATAAAAGTGGAGTATTGTAGAGGAAGCATTAAACAAATATAATCATGCAGTAACATATAGAGACACCTAGATGATGCATTCTCATTTCTTAAGAATATAGTAGAAAGGATTTGAAAATATCCTGGAAGATAAATAACTTTATGGATGAAATTTGAGGCTTATGAATGGAAAACACACCGTAATAACACACATACATAGAGAAGGAAATAAATAGGTCACTTGGATAATCGTAACTAGAAAAGGTAAAGGTAAGGGCTAATAGCCAGAAATGGATGTGCAAAGTTGAAGAATATTGAATAGGGATAGATTATGAGAAGCCTACCTAAGAATTAGACCATATACAAGATGACACTACTAAAAGAAGAAAAAACTTGTCATGTTCAAATTCAAAAAGAGGAGAGCATGAACGACTTAAGTTTATACTAACGTAACGCTAAATTTTATAGAAAAAAAACTATGCACTTATTAGAGGTAAGATATCAAAAATGAACAAGCAAAAAATAACACACGAAGAAGAAGATATCATATAGCAGAGTAAGCGAAATAAAAATATCAACATCAAATAAGTGAAACAAGATGCAACAAACCCATTAGAAAGTTCTCAATCTTAAATATACAATGCAAGGGTTGAAAATAGAGAGAGTAACATCAATCAAAGGTCAAACCATAATACAAAAAATAAAATTCATAAAGGAAAATCAAAATAATGGAGAATAAGAATCAAAAATGGATTACAAGAAAACATAGAGTAGATTCAAAATCAAAAGAACAACTCATGGTACTAACAACCTTCCTAGTAATTAATTCGGCCAGCTATTCCATATCTAATTGCTCAGATTCCCGGTACGCCTGCAACCAGCAATCCCCTTTTCTCCAACATCAAAAGTATCACGCTGCTGAACCTTTTGTACAACATGCCAGCCTTTATTCAAAAGATCGCTTGCACAAAATATTTGTGATGCTTGATTGGCTAATACAAAGGCTCATTTATTTTCAAATATCTTTGGCGGTTAACACTTACAAAGCCATATCTATCTACTTCACCCTTCATCATGCACATCAAACCAATACATCAAAACAACACAGAGACTTAATCAGGGAGCAAGAGACTTCTGCCGTATATTGTAAGGTCCCTAATAAAAAGAAGGATAAGATCAATATGTTAGAACTTGAGTCAAAAATAAAAGATCGATTATATTCTAATCTTGATAATATGACAATAATTCTTCCCCTGAAGAAAGTTTCAGTGATGAAGACCTGCACTTTAATATAGCATATCGCTCGAATAATAGTGACTCAACCGATCATTGTGAAAGAGTGTAGCAATCTCAATATAGATGGGATTAAAGTATGATTTCGAAGCATGTGCGTAGACATGTTGAAGATGGATGTGGAGGTAAATGATGAATGTGAGATATGTTAGGTGGGCCTTGTAAGACGGCTTGATTTTGATGTACATTTGATAGAGATGGGTATGCATTGTGTGGATATTGTATAAGATTTTGAGAAAGCATGTAGATGTAACTAGGTGTTATGGATGTGACGGGAAGCAAAAAGCTTGTAAAGGGACATGAGGTTTGCAGTTAGCCCTGGACCTCAATTTGTGGTTCCAACAAAAATCTTTAATGGGACCAATAGTTGTTTGCATTATGAACTTGGGGTAATTCTTTTTTCAAAGTTCTATGATCCTTTATTCAACTTTGTACCATCTATTATAATCAGTGGATACCTTCCTATAAAACTCTCAAGGGAATCTCTCAGAGCGTTTGTACCAATTTTGTCTGCTGAGTTGTTACAATCATTTATTTTTCTCGTTTTACATTTTTGTAAAACTGTGCTAGGAGAAGGAGTAGGATATGACGCCTAGTTAAAAGTAAATCAATCTTAGAAGCGGGGGATAATCAAAATGAACAAGAAAACAAAACAAAAACAAAGTTAAATTTGTAATGAAAATTGAACATAATATATTGTAAATTAATTGGTAAAGGAAATAGACACATTGATGCGTTTCCTATTTTTGGGAGCCTCTTTTGTGCCAGAGGTACGCCTAGCACATTTTAAGATGTTAAATGTCATAATGTATTATTCGATTTGCTCCAATCGAAAATCCCAAATATAAATAACATAAATATTTACTTTTATTTTACATATTGAAATATTACAAGAATGGAAAATTACAACAAAAAAATGTAGTCTAATTAGAGATGCCCTCCGTTTGGTCTCTTCACAACTTACATGACATTATATGTCCAACTGGGTCCTCGTAACCTGTATCATAAAAATGTTATCTTTAACCTCACACCTAAGGAGTAAATAGTCTATATTTTAGGCATATTCACCTTCACGACCCCAATAGCGGTCATGCAGGCACCTACATGACTCTACTCAATAGAGAATCCCTTGGAACATTACATAAAATACTCCAAAATTTCTCATTTATTTACACAAATAAACAATAATTCAAAATATAAATAAAAGTTTCCAAAACCTTGACACTCCCAAGATCTAGTCTAGAAAGGAACACGAGGTCTAATAGAATACTTGACAAGACAAATGACACAGCTTCGTTTGAGAAGAAGAACACGAAAGTCGAAGGCCGAATACTCTACATCAATCTAGGAACTTGGAAATCTCATACATCATACATTAAAGGTGTAGAAAGGTAGGATTAGTAAACCATATACATACCGGTAAGAATCATTGAACAACTCGTATTAGTACACATAACAAATACAATAGTTAATACACAATCGACAATAACAAATTTAAACTACTCCACCATGAGACAACCCACTAAGTTTATCAACTACATCATTTTTAGGTCTCCTCAAATTCCTATGCAATTAATTCTTCGATCTGCCTCTTTTCCTATTTCGGTGCAGTGAATGCTTAGATCACTACAACAGTCCCATGATTGCGGTGATTTATCTCAAGCACAGCCGATACCCATAGCGCCTCGCAGCTCCAATTTTCCCCGATCTAGCCCTATTTATTTTCGGCATATAACTTTATAGCACAAACACCTCTCTTAATATTTAACTATCATTGACCAAGTCTATTTCTACCATTTATTGACCTAGTTAATTACATATAGGATTTCCTCATCCTCAATAATAAACTCAAAACCCGTGTCTCTCAAGAATTCACTACCTTTTGTTAAATCGTAATATTAGCTTCTATAACTCACCAAGGACCACTTGATCAAACACTCCATTCAAAAATATGAATTAAATAGTTCAAGTAAACACACGTAGGAAGTTAATTACTTGAATGAGTTATTAGTTACTCGATAAATGGTTGAATTTCACTAGTTCTTCAAAATATAAGAATGTGCTCAAATTCATTTGAATCAAGACCGCCCAGTGTGCCACCCCCTTAAAGCTTTTCCAAATTGAGAAAAATAGATAAACCTCCATCAAATTCAATAGAACCACCATCATAATCTCGCTCATGGTACTAAATTTATTTTCATTGAAGCAAATACCTGAACATAAGGCCATACATTTAGTTGCTAATATCCCTCTTGCCAATAGAGCCTTTTGGGAAAGCCCTATTATGAATAAAGGGATTTCAGAAAGTATAATCCACGCTCCACTGATACATCCATCGATATTGAATAGGTCCAAGAATATTAGCTTCATGAGCTAAATGAATTGGCAAGTGGATCATAATATAAAAAAATGTAGGAATGAAGACCTTTTCCAACATGCATAGAGTTATAGGAATTTGAGCTTATATTTGCTATAGCTCATCTACTCTAGACATTTGCCCAAGTATGTTGAAAATATAGACAACTCAATAAGTGGTTCAAGCACGTATTTATAGAGCATACTCACGACGCAAGTGGGAGTAAATATTGTAGAATAACATGGCAAGCTATGACTTTTCAAACCTAAAAGTTTGTGATCTTTAAGGTTGACACAGTCAAAAATATTTGATGAAAATATGGCTGGACCTTAAATTCTTAAGAAATTAAAAAAAGTCATTCTTCCTTTAGGAGATAATGTAACATGTAGTTGGTAACTCATATTCATCCTCACTCTTTATCGGATGCAATTCTTTTCTTTATGTTCACGTTTGCAAATCCATCCTAGAATTCAAGGTATCTTTAGTTTTTCCATTGACATTAAGATTGTGCCCAAAATATTATCACCTATGTTTTTCTCAATGTAATGATCTAAATTGCGTCGCAACAATAGAGTTTTCCAATATGGAAGATTAAAAATACTCTTCTTATTCAAATTATCATCCCTACTCTCATGTGATATTTTAATCTTCCTCCTTTGATGTTTTGATAGTGTTGACCCATCTAAATCAACTACTTGATCAGGTATCATTACCGATAGAATTTTTGTGGTAATCTCCACTCCTTAGTGCCATCAAATGAATCTTTATCATTTCGCCATCTTGTTTACAGGAAGAAAGAGTCTATGACCCATATAGCACTGCTTTTTACCATTTTCTAACCTAATTGAAAAGTTTTCTTTATTGCAACATGGACAAGCCATTTTTCCTTTGGTACTCTATCCTCGGCTGTGAAATTGCATATGTTGGAAAGTCATTAATGGTCCATAACAAGGCCGTATGTAACATAAAAAATTTCATGAATACGGCATCAAAGGTCTCCACTCAGTTTTCCATAATTCCTTAATTCCTCTATCAAAGATTGAGATAAAAATCAATTGCATCTCCAGGACTTTTTAGAACTAGGAATAAGCACCTATTAAAATAAAATTTTCTTGCTTCATGCAACCAAGGTGGTAAATTATATGGAATAAGTACCATGACAAATGCTATACGGAGTTTTGGAACTTCTAAATGGTTTAAAACCATCACTATCAAGTCCAAGTTGACCATTACGAGGCTCACTAGCAAAAGATGGTGTGAAGTCTTCATCAAGTTTCCACGCTACCGAATAGGCAGTGGTGCCTCATTATTCCATCATCAACTCTTCATCATAATGTCATCTCATCAGACAAGATATTTTTTAGGAGAGTAAAAGAATCTTTGAAGTCTTGTCTTTAGAGGAAAATAACGCAAAATCTTGCATGATATCTTTTTCCCATGCTTACGTTTTATTTCCAATACGTTTATCCTCTTCCATCGAGATGGCGCAGCTTAAACTTTGCAATTATCAAGAAACTTATCATCCTTCCAATATAACATGCAATTATTCGTACACACATTTATCTTCTTTTAAGAAAGACCAAGTTTCTGAATTATCTTTCTTGCCTCATAATATGAATCTGGCAAGTTTGATCCATCAGATAATAAATCTTCCTTCAGTATTTTCAACAACATTGTAAATGATGCATTACTCCAATGACCAATACTTTTAATATGAAGTACTCAACCAAATTAGAAAGTTTAGAAGCTTTTGAACTTTCGTGATAATGGTTGCTCAAAATTCTCTAAGAGGATATAAAATCATTCTTCTTCAAGATTTGGTTCCTTCTCAACAAAAATCATCACCACCGTGTTCATATTGTCTTCATAAAAAATGGGGTATAAATCCTTAAAAATCTCACGTATTTCATCCTCATCATCATCCTTTTCAATTCCATAATCGTCTACAAATTCGTAGTCCGACATGGCTCACCTAACCTCCTGTGATGGTACCAAAAGTATAATTTTAGATTATTCCATACACTAATAGATGTGACCTAAATCCACCTCAGGAGTTTTTGAAGATGCATTACAACACTCCCACACATGGGAAACGTATTTCTGCCTTTCTCCTAATCTTGTAAAAGTATAATCCAAAAAGTTCTCCACCCCAAGTATATAAGCATTATCAAGTCGATCTTGCACAAGTTACATCCATTCCTTAGGTATCATATTCTTGATTCAGGAAAAATACATAAGAAATATAATAGTTAACAACCAAAAGGGAGTAAGAACCAACTATTTATTTTGAGTTAAATGTAATAATGCTATATGTATTAAATATTACTACCATTCTGTTCAAAGGTTTAATTAATAATGAGTGAGTATCCAAAAGAAATTTACAATGTGCATCATGAAAATACCTCTCCAAGCATGCATTAAATAATATTATATAGCAATCAGTTAAAACCATCAAGTATTCAACATTAAATTAAGTTTCTCTAAGACCTCACACTTAGTTCAGACACATAGATGTGATGCAAGTTAGCATTAGTATTCAACATTTTTCTTTAATTTTTATATACAAGGCCCTTTCACGTGCCATAAACAAAACTTCATCCTAAGACCTCACACATGATTCCCATCAAAAATGAAAATTGCATCAAATAGTTTGAATTAATTCAAGTAGGAAAAAAATACATTATATGGGCAATTGATAGTCACAAATAATGTTTGGGGGAGCAAACGAAGTCATATAAGACCATATTATATTTAAGCTTAGCATTTCTTCAGAAAACAAAGTAGATCCAATATCTCAAAGTAAAACAACCCATATAGTACCATATTAACCTCAAATACCTAATCAGATTAATGTTCTCTAGTGTAGCTACACCACACATATTTATTAGTTGTGAGCATCTTAGTTCGAACATTCGACAAAACAATCTAATCATATGATCAAAGTGGCAACTTAATAAACTCAACTCCCCGTCATCACTAGTAATCAGTTTGTTAGTCTTCTATCTTTTTCTTATAGTCAGTAGTTGCAATTGGCTAGACAGAAACTTGAAGTCCTTCTATCTCAAAAGGATAGTCAACCACTTTATCATTCTTCGAAAGAGAAGCTAGTAATGATTGATAAGGAATATGTGGAAAAGCTTAGGAACAAGCAAGAAGACAAAAGTCTAGACCATCATGACATAGTGATGATAAAAATACTAGGTATTACCATACTCAATGGAAATGAGAACTAGCCAAAACTCTATTCATCAATCTATGATGCTGCTTTATCAAATTTTCTGACCATATGCAAGTAGAGTGCGTAATTTGTTTCCTTACATAAAATTATACTCAAACCGTTGAGGAGAGATATAGTGTTGAAGTAATTTAAAGGGACCCTTGCTTCTCATACTACAGAAGTGTTTACTAATTAAATAAGAGATACAAATGAGGAGATTCTAGTTGTTTTACAAGATCTTCCTGCAAGAAAATCTATATGGGTTGATGGCTTCACTTTACGTGAGAACTAGACCGTTAAAACTAATGTCTTGTTGGTCAAGTATGAATTCTTCATAGTGGCAAGATTCTTAACCTAGCTAGTTAATTTAAAGTCATAAATAATAGTTATAAGTAAACCACCCTCGATACTCAATCAGTAGTTACAACAACAACTCATAAAGAAGAACAAGAGAAAAATATGAAAATAAGATGCTCACGTAACCAAATTCATTAATACATGTACACAAATAGAAACTTACCTTGATAAGAACACTCTAAGAAGACGCTTTGTAATTTCCTCCTATAATGGCCAACCAACGATGAGCAAGTTCGATGTGAGAGATGAGCAGTAGCAGGAGAAGGTTGAGTTCTTCTTTAACAGAAATATACTTTGCAATTGCATAATTATAAATCCCAAAATTTAATCATTATACTAATTTTACTCTTACATATATAATAATTAACAAATGAACATTTAGAATAAACCTAGAGTATGCGGTCTACATTCTTAGAATGTTTACCTTGTTCAAGTGTGTCGACTAGTCATTCTGGCCTACTATTACCTGCATAGAATCATGCTGCCGACGAGTCCGAGTTAGGATCCGTAATAAAATCCATATTCACTTCTTCCCAGACTTCCAGTGGGTATGCTAATATCCCGAGTCATACCTCCCGGGTCTCCGTGCTCTACTTGACTTGCTGGCAGTTAGAGCACTTAGCTACAAATTCAAACATGTCTCTCTTCATGTCATTCCACCCGCACATCCTATAAATCACGGTACATTTTAGTGGCACCGAGGTGGATGGAGTATCTCGAGCTGTGTGCTTCATCTAGTATCTGCTATCTCAAATCACCGATGTTCGTTACACACAATCTTCCTTGGTAACGGAGCACACCATCTCCCCCTTTGGAGAAAGTCTCAACTTCTTTTATTAGAACCGCTTCCTTAAGCTTATAAGATGGGATCTTCATCCCGGGCTTGGACTTAACTTCAACAACCATAGAGGAATCTGACCCGCTTTGCATTACCATCTCCACCCTCGCTGAGTCAACCAGTTGCACCCCTAACCGAGCTAAATGGTGAATATCTTCACGCTTCCTTTTGCCCTTTCAACACGGGCCACGCTTCCCGTAGATAATTTGCTCGTGGCATCCGCCACCACATTGGCTTTGCTAGGGGGATATAGCACACTCATGTCATAGTCCTTCGGTAGCTCTAACTCCTCCTTCTCCGATGAGGATTTAGATCTTTCCGACCGAACATGCTGAAGTGATCTTAAGGATCGGTGAAACATCTACGTGAGCCCCGCATGCATAGTGTCTCCATATTTCCAATGCAAACACCACTGTTGCCAACTCTGTCTTGGGTTGGATAATTCTTTTCATAAATTTGAGCCGGTCCGGAGGGGCAGGCTATCACCTTTGCCCCATTGCATCACAACACAACTATGTCCAACTTTGGAAGTGTCGTACTTACTACAAACCCATCCATCCTTTCGGTAAGGTCAACAATGGAGCGGTAATGAGTCAAGTTTTTAACTCCTAGAAATTTTTCTCACACGCATCTGACCACGAAATTTCACCTTATTCTGAGCCAACCTATTCAGAGGGGGAAGCTATAGAAGAAAAGAATTCCACAAAGCGTCGGTAATACCAAGTTAGACCCAAGAAACTTCGATTTCGACAAAGGTAGGTCTGGCCAGTATTTTACCACATCATATCTTTGAGGATCAACCCCACACTCCCCACCTGAGACCACATAACCCAGAAAGTGACAAGATTTCAACTAGAATTCGCATTTGTCAACTTGGTGAACAACCGGTGTCTCGAGGGTCTCAAGCAATATCCTCAAGTGATTAGCATGCTCTTCATTTTTTGGAGTATACCGTATCGTTGTCAATAAATACATTGATGAACATATCCAAATATTGCTTGAAGACTCTATTCATCGTGTCCATAAAAGCTGCGGGGGCATTTGTTAGTCCAAAAGACACAAACTAACAACTCATATTGACCATGTACCGACCCTCAAAAAGTCGTTTTTTGTATGTCACACTCCCTTCCGACCCTTACTTGATGATACCCTAACCCGAGGTCTATTTTGGAGAACCAACTGGCTCCATAAATTTGATCACACAAGTCGTCAATTCTAGGTAGGGGTTACCTATTCTTGATTGTGACCTTGTTCAACTGACGGTAATCGATGCACATTCCGAGGGTACCGTTCTTTCACACGGTAGTACTGATAACCCAAGGAGATGCTAGGTCTGACAAAACCTTTATCAAGAAGGTCCCTAGCATCTCCTTCAACTCTCTAAGCTCGCTTGGAGCCATACTGTAAGGAGGGGATGGAGATAGGTTGAGTATCTAGGAGAAGGTCTATACCGAAGTCTATTTCCCACTCGTAGCTGACTCCGGGAAGATCATCGAGAAACACACCATAGAACTCACTAACCTGGACTGATTAGATAGTAGGGGTCCTAAAGCTATAATCTTTGACTCGAACTAAATGATGAACGATCTTAGAAATCACTAATTTAAGGTACGAAATAAACCGACCTTTAGGGCGCTAAACTACCGCTTCATCCACTCTTAACACTGGCTCATTAGGAAACTGAAACATGGCGAATCCTAGTTTTATACCGATTGAGGCATAAACAGAGTAACTAATGCATTCCAATGTAATATCCCGGAAGTGCGTAGGAGTAGGCCTCGGAAGTGAAAAATTTTAAACTGCAGTAAATTTGGGAAAATGTCTCGTGACGGGTCAAGGTACAACTTAGGTGACATATCACGGGTCATTTTAATGAGTCGGTTGGGAAAAGGCTATGACAAAGGCAAACCACGGAGACATGACAACTCTTCATATGGGAAATAAACGAAATAGTTTAGCAAATGTGGGACAAAGTTGGATGTATCCAGACATACTGATGGTGACCCAATGACCCGTTAGGAGAAGCCACGGGTCATTGGTTGTGGTCGTGGTTTGAGGATTAAGTTTTCCCAAGAGACTTGACGGGGAAAATGATCCGCTGTTAAGGCAGATGGGTCGTAAGACTCGCTAGAAAATGAGATGCCAAGGTTCAGGAGCTAACCACGGATGATGTAATGAGTCGTGGGTTGGAGGAACGGGTCATCCTGTCGACCCGTTGTATGGTTCTGAGAATGAGTCATGAGTTCATTCACGAGAGACATGACGGGCCGTTGGTGGTTCCCACGATCTATTTGTACCACCAAGGGGTTCCATCGACCGGCCAGGTAGGTTCATTAAGGGTATTTCAAATTTTTCACAATATAAGGCCCTAAACTACGCTTGTTTTGGCTTCTGGTAAAGATGTGTTTCTTAAGAAAATAAACCTTCCTAAACTCGCATTCATGCATGAAAGGATTTTGACAAGTGATCAAGAGATTTCAAGCTTTCACCAATTCCTTCAATTTCTCATTCTTGGGCTTTTAAGGAGGGTTAGAAGTTGATAACCCCAGGTATGTAAGGTCTTTAATGGGTGGATTCTTCCAAACCCATGTTCCTACTCAATGATTTCACTCAAAATTTATTTAAAAACTCATGGGTTTTTATATTCGGAGTTTGTATAAAATTTGATGATTTAATTATGGGTTTCGTGATTTTGAAATATTATCATAAACTACTGATTTTGATCATCTTTTGAGTTTTAAATTGATATTAATATTGTTGATTTTGAATTTCCAAAAAATTAAGTATGATTATTCATGCCCCATGATGAATCGATTTATGATCTATTATCCCATCGGTGTTCTTTACAAGCCCATCCCGACTATGTTTTAAATTATGAATTCATTATGTTGCCCATTATGATTTTATGAAATTCAAGCTATATTCATGATCTACGAGTATGTAAGGAATCTTATTAATCATGAATTATATTTTTGATGACTCACTTGCCTCATGTTATGGCTAGTTCACATAGTTCAAGGCATGTTTACTATTATCATGATTTAACTAGCCCATAAACACATGAATGTATTATTATGAGCACTATATATGTTTTAGGAATAGTATCGAACACCGAGTAGGTTCGGGGCTCAAGTCAAGCCCTAGATCTCATGAACTACGTGCCACCGTAGGTATGTTGGGATCCTTTTTCATGTTAGTCCCTATCCCAAATTGCCCTTTCATGGTGATATCACACTTTCATGGTCCTACCCTTGGCAAAGTACGGATACCCTCCCGACTAGGGTTATAAGTCGAGCTTCATGTGTGCTCATGTGAGGTATGTCGGTTAAGAGTACCTCAAATTGTTTCTCATGATTTATGCATGTTGTGATTATGTATACGAATCAAGTTACATTAATTAAAGCTCTTCTAGTACAACTATGACTATGTTATGCTACGAACGTATTGAAAACCTTAAGCCGTATGATATGTTATGATGATTTAAAAAAACGAGCATATTGTCCTACTCTTATGATAATTTATGGATTCTTATACATGTTTTAAATGTCCATATTTCTTACCTGGCATACTCCGCACATTCCGCTACTTCAACCACATACTTTATGTTGTATCGTTTCATGATACAGGTCCTATTTCTCAGGCTCATCCTCACCCATAGCTAGTCCTTTGCACTCTTCAAACAGAATTGGTGTCCTCATGTTGCGAGGGCTGCCATGTTCACACCTCTTGGCGTCATTTCTTTCAATTTTTGGATGCTGGATTAGTTGGGGACTTGTCTCATCAATCCGCTTGTCATGTTTAGAGTCTTATCAGACTAAAAGTTATATTTCGCCATATTGTATAAGTATCATACTTGTTCTTCCCTTATGTTATGTTATAATTATGTCCTTTATGTTAAGTCTTCCACCATGTGATTAAATTTCAGATGTATGTTCAAGCCATGGATTGACTTGGGGTCTCTCGGGGCTCCTCGTCCCATGTCCACGATCTGGGTGTACATTTGGGTCATGAAACTCTGTATCAAATCAATAGGTTTGAAGTGTCCTAGGGTGTTTGAAAGCTGCGTTAAGTAGAGTCTTTTTTTCATCTAAGGTGAAGCACGTTATACTATGAAGAAGAGGCTAAAAGACGTTTAGGAAATGTTCCTCTTTCATGATCTATCATGCGGTGAATGTCCTTACTTTTCTAGTTCATGTTATTATTCGCGTTCGTAGAATAATGCCTCCATGTCGAGTGAATGTCGTGAGGAATGTAAAAATGGTAACGACGGGAGGGTGTGCCCATGATGGCAGCATCACCACCCACCGCTCATGAGGAGCGTATGATCTCGGGCAAAACAGCATGCCCGAGTGAGTTTGATAACTTAGTTTAGTCTGGTTTAGCTAAGAAATTTATTCATTTTCATGTAATTTTATATAAATGTGAATATATGTGTATAATCAACATGATTAGTCCTTGTTTTGTGGTGGTTTAATGATTTTGAAGAACTAATTATAAGTTGGTGAAGTAGAGGAATGGCGTCAGGAGCAATGGGCGGAAGTCAGCAAGGGGTAGGCCATGGCAAGGCTGGCCGCGCCAGGCAGCGTGCCACGCCGCGATGCCGCGCCCGGCCGTGCCACGCCTATGCTGCAAGCGAGCAGACGCCAGAGGCGTGGGTGAAGGCACCAAATACATCAAAGCAACGGGCCACAAGGTGCCATCTCCGCGACAGCGGTGTGTCAACGCGCTGCCCAAGCAGCGTGACACGCTGCCAACGCGGTGACACTCAGCAGTTTTGGCTGGAGGCACTCACAGAGCCTTCGCGTTACCTCCGTACGGGAGGCAAAGGCTCACGCATACACTCCGTGACATGGAGCCGTTCCATGACAAGTTAAATTATGCACACATTTTCCATTTACTATGTAAATAGGTCCCTTCCTTTAGCTCCTAAATCCAATTTGTCACGATTTATTCTCTTGGAAAACTACCTAGGAGTGAAGGGAGAAGTGGGAGAACTCAGCTAGGGTTTGGCAAATTCCATTCTCATCTACCAAATTCTTGTAAGTATGTAGTTTAGTAGTAGTTTTACGAACATGAATGGCTAGAACCCTTCCTCTAGGGTTGAAGCTTTGAATTATATGATTGTGATTTTAAGTGAAATTGTTTTGGAATTAAGTTATTGAGTGTTGTTTTCATTTTGCATTCGGATTGTTGGTTGTTTTTATGATTGATCACCATGAAAATATATAGCACGTTGAAGCCAAAATGGCTTGAGAAAGCATTACCAGGCCAGACATGAGAATGTGAGGAGCATGTTTGTACCTCACGATATAATTTCGTGTTAGGATAGAAATATATCTAACACCTTGCTTGGTTGATAAAACTAGGGTATTAAGAGACCAACTTAGATTATCACATCACCACTCAAGAAGTAGTTGTGGGAGACTAAGTTGAGTTAAATGGTTAGACGCACGAAAGTCCCTAATCATTTCCCTGTAAACCACAACATAATTAATTGCCCACGAACTAGAAGTAGCATCCTCACTCACAATGATGCAGTGAGGCTAGTTTGTCGAGTTTAGAGGCTCGAAAGACCATGAACATGCAATTATAATTACGTGAAATTATAATTGATAGTTCCATGCTTAAACCATTGCAAATCGTAGTATCGCATGATTATCTGGTTTTAACTCTATGTCGCTCCTAGAGTAAATTCAGAATATTTCATTGACCAAAACTAGACTTTATTACTCCCTCGAAAACTTCTATAACCAACATTTTCGTGAGAGATTAAGACTACACTTGAAATGGATAGTTAGAGGAATGGGTCAAGTCCCTGTGGGTTCGACATTCCGGTTCTTAAAAAGAGCCACTATATTACTTGCACGAATTCGTACACTCTGCGACGCGCTATACGGGCGACGTCAAAGTTTCCGCCCGCCGGGGACTTGGCTAAGTTTGATAATTTATCTCGTTTTTGTGTGATTTTTGAATTTTCTAAGTGTTGAGAAACTTGGTCTTAGTTTGACTTATTGCATGTGACAGTTGTCCTCCCGGAAGCTGGCTAGAAATAGAGAGCTTGTGGAACCATTGCCGGAACCCGAACGTCCATTTGCGAAGGAGAGTGGCTCTAGAGCAAAAGTTTAAGAGACTTCAAGAACAGTACAACAACAACTACCCGCGGGACAAGCAATAACCTGTCATCCGAAGTAATGGCAGCAAGACCAGTTCGCGAAGTGGCAATCCCACTAGTGACAAATGTGACTCTAGTATCTGCAAACCGGAGCCCTGAGGAACTTTGAGCTAAAACAACATGGTGTACTGCTACATTCTTAGTGGTCAATTCAATCGGAATGGCACATGAGGACCCGCAGCAGCACTTACAGAGCTTTCTAGAGATAAGTGACACGTTTTTCCCCACCGATGTGTCTACGTATTTATGTCCGCTAACCTCTTCCCCATTCTCATTGTTGGGAGAGGAAAAAAGTGGTCAAGGTCGAGCCACCGAACTCATAACTTCATGAATGACTTGGCTAGGAAGTTCCTTATCAGATTTTTTTCCTTTCAGGAAAGACTGCAAAGTTGTGAAGTGAGATACTCAATTTCAAGCGTAAGCCCGATGAGAACTTATATATGGCTTGGGAAAGATTCAAGTCATTGCTGAGAGACTCCCCATCACCAACAATGAAATGAAGTACGGGCTCATACCTTGTAGAAAGTCCGACCACACACAAAAATATTACTGAACTCTGTATCGGGTGGGCAAGCCTTGGAGAAGATATTATATGCATGGAGTTGTACACCTTGTTGAACAATTGCACAAGGAAATCCAAGAGTGGAACAAATGAAGTCATCGTAGAGGGGCAGAAGAAGATCAAGGTTGATAGAGGTAGATGGTTTGAATGCCTTACAGCACAGTTAGCTTCGTTCCAACATCAAATGATGACTCAGTTCAATAAACAGAGTATGAACCAACACCAGGCTGTGTTAATGCAGTTCAAAGAAGCTCCTAGTTGCGGAAATTTGTGGAAATACCGAGCATAATGCGTATATCAGAAGCCAATCCTAATCGGCCAATTTGTTGGCAATGCATGGAATCAGAATTTTGGAAACAATTCCAACAGAAATTGGCAGGGCCACCCAAATTTTTTTGGGGTGGAAACCAGAAGCAGAATTATATGCAACCTCAACAACAACAAGACGTTTAACAGAAGCAATGATGGCATGTTCAGAAAGATTGAGGAAACACTACAGAAAATTATGGAGACCTGTAGAATCAGTTAGCGGAAAATGAGGCGAGGATGGCAGCAGACTTAATGATTCAGCAAGTAGCCACCCGAAATCTTGAAAAGCAAGTGGGTCGAATAGTAGCCGTCGTATCACGAGGCCTATGGTGATTACCAAGCGACGCAGATCCTAACCCCGGCAGATCAATGCCATCAGTCTTAGAAGCAGAGCAATTAGCTGGATGCAGTGCCTAAGGAGCTGAGAAAGGAGGTGCAAATAGGAGTTGGTTAGACCAGACCATCCACCGACACTGAGCTGCAACTGTAGTGCTAGGCAACAAAATGCGCAACCTTCATTGCAGCCAAGACAGAGACCACCACCACCATTCCACAGAAATTCAGAAAGAGCAAGGAGGAGGAATGTTTCAAAAAGTTCTTCGAGAGTTTCAAAGAACTTCACATAAATCTGCCTTATTGATGTTCATAGGAATGCCCAAGTATGCTAAATACTTGAAGGATGTGATGGCGAACAAAGTTAGATTGGCAGATGTCCAGACTATAGCACTGGCTGAGGAGTGCAGTCACAGGGTATTGAGCAAAATGCCAAAGAAGCTCAAAGACCCGGGAGTTTTACCTCCCATACAATTGGTAAAGCCGAGGTGCTACAATGAAGCCAGGTGATGCAAAGTAGCTAATCTAATGCCCTATCCTTATTCAAACCCTGGGGTTGGGAAAACTGAGGCTGACAAGGTTGATGCTGCAGTTGGCTGACAAGTCGCGAGTGACACCTGACGGAATAATGTAGGACCTTTCTCATCAAAGTAGGTAAATTTATTATACCTCGCGATTTTATTGTTTTAGATTTTCGTGTGGATGACCAGCACTTTAATCTTGGGACGGCCATTCTTGTCCACCGAGGAGCGGTGAATGACTTGAAAGCAGGGACCCTGAAAATGAGGGGCTAAGGATGAAGAAGAAATCTTCCGTTTCACCAAGAAATGAACCCATCCGCACACTACGTAAAACTCATGTTAGTGTTGTCGAGGATGAGTGTGGGTGGAGGATTCCACAGGTGCACGGCCAAAGGCAAGGTCAAGTGTCTGCCCCGAGTCCTGATAGAGAGCTTCAAATCGGTGGAAGAAGTTGAGAAAGAGAGGAACAGAATGGAGGTTGTTTCCTATAAACAAGAAAAGAAAAGGAGATGGCTCTCGAAAGAGAACCCATATATGAGGAGTGTCCTGAAAGGACAGTCCACGTCATACCACGACGTAAAATAAGGCGTCGCTTGGGAGGCAACCCAAGGGTAAATTCCTGTACGCTTTGTTAATTTTGATTTTCTGTTGATTTTGTTATTTTCGATTTTTGTTTGTGTTTTTGGTGGAGTTAGGCACAGAAGGAGGAAGTCTGAGTACCGGAGGGGGGCTAGGTAAGCATGGAAGAGAAAAAGGGGGTCAAACACCCACCCTAAAATCTTGAAGGAAAGCATGCTTAGCTAGGATAGAGGCCTGGGAGTATTTCTCATCCTTGAATGTTAATTTGATGCTATGAGGATCTAGCATGATTTGAGTGTGGGGTGAGAAAATTTCAAAATTTTTGTGCTTAACAAATTGTTGGTGATGTAATGCTTTTGTGAAATTCGAGAAAAAAATTTACAAATTTGTGAGTCAAAGGTGACTTCATCACCCGCATTTTCTTTCGCTCTTTTCCGACGGGGGGTCTTTGAACCGAAGAATAAAATTTTTCTTTGTTTGTATACAATATCCAGTCATAGTTAGGGACTGTTTTCGATTTATGGATGGATGACGACCGTCTTGAGGAAAATTAGTCGATAGGTGTCGGGTTTTTGAAACCATAGCTAGTTGATGCTTGATGTTCTTGTTAGTGCTATACATGAGCGTAAGATGCAAGTATGTTCAGTGTTGAAGCATGCAAGTGTATAACTTTGTTTGAGACACTTAGGCTTTTGAATTTGACTCAATATAATTGAAGCTTAATGTTTGAATTCCCGTGATTAAATTTGTGCAAAGAAAGTCTCATTAATGTGTCTTGAATTGAGTATGTGCCATGAGAGTGTAAGGTTTTGAGTATTCTATGCTATTGTGTATTGTCTAGAACTTGCCTGGTGTGTTTATAAAACGAAATGAAGGATGTGAACTGTAGGAAATGATTTAGTATTTTGAATGAACCTAATTTTTTATCCCTCATTTTACCTACCTTGAGAAATTAATCCTAGTTAGCCCCATTGGAGCCTTGAGCCTATCCTTGATAGCTGCAATAGAAGCTTAATCCTTTTCTTCATTAGCCTTGAATTTGATCCAAAGCTCCTAAGCGCTTAAAGAAGAAGAATCTGAAAGAGTAAAGGAGTGAGAACAATGAAAAAGAAAGAAAAGTGGAAGTTGTAACAGTTGAGAAAGGTCAAGGGTAATTCTGTGTGAAAATGGTTGAGTTTTTAGTGTAAGGAGTAAGAAAATAAATTAATGAAAATTACTTATAAAGTTCCTTACTGTTAAGTCAAAAGTGCCTAAAGAAAGGGGGAAACATAAGAGGAAAAAGAAAGCCGAAAGGAGAAAAAGGTGAAGTAAGGGGAAGGGAAGTTGGAATAAGGGCGTGATGTATTAAAAGCGCCAGGAAAGATTCACTATTATCGGCCATATTAGTACCTACCCGTAACTGAAGCTACATTACAACCTAAAAAGTCCTACTTGATCTTACATTCATACATCCTCAAATTAGTGGAGTAAAACACTAAGGGTAAGCTTATGGGTCATTACACGATGCATGTGAATCCTTTGTGAGAGTGAGCAAAATTCTATTCATGTACCCACACATGTTGTGATGTAAAAATTGTTTTTGCGTGAAATTGGGTAACTTCTTCCACGAGGGCACATGTTGAATGAAGATATAATTCACGTGGGATTTCTTAATCAGTTGATTTTATGTGAGTTTGCTAAGATTGGAGAGTCGATTCTGAGGCTAAGAAGTCCTAACATAGTTGTATTTCATTTCAATGATCAAATCGTGCATGCTCTATTTTTAGCTTGTTGTCTTAAATAATCATTATAGCCGTAGCTTGAATTATCTTGCCGAATTAGTTATGTGTGTGAGTCTCATATGCATGAGGTGTAAAAGGTTGTTCGAGGAAGAACAAAGACTTTAAGTGTGGGGTTGTTATCTCGGGCAAAATAGCATGCCCGAGTGATGCTTGATAACTTAGTTTAGTCTTGTTTACCTAAGAAATTGTATACATTTTCATGTAATTTTATATAAGTGTGGAATATATGTAAAGTAACCAACATGATTAGTCCTTGTTTTGTAGGTTCCAATGATTTTGAAGAACTAATTTTAAGTTGGTGAAGTAGAGGAATGGCGTCGGGAACAATGGGCGGAAGTCGTCAAGGAGTAGGCTATGGCAGCACGCTTCGCGCAAAAAGGCTGCAAGCCACGCCGTGCGTGTGCCGCGCCCGCCGCCGTGCCGCACCTATGCCAGGCAAGCGAGCAGATGCGGCAGGCAGGCAGTGCACCAAAGACGCCAGCAACGTGCCAATGTGTGCCATCTAAGCGGACAGGGGTGTGTCAACGTTGGCTGCCCAAGCAGCGTGGACACGCCGCCAACGCTGACACTCTTCAGAGTTTTGGCTTCCTGAGGCAATTTCCAGAGCTCGCGTTACCTCCGTGTCACTGGAGTGCAGTGCCCGCGATACACTCTGTGACACGGAGCCGTTCCATGAAAGGATAAATTATGCACGTTTTCCATTTACTATAAATCGGTCCCTTAGCTTCTAAGTCCACTTGTCACGTATTTTATTCTCGAAACTACCAGAGGAAGGGAGAAGTGAGAACTCATCTAGGGTTTGTCAAATTTCTCTCCTCATCTACCAAATTCTTGTAAGTATGTAGTTTAGTAGTAGTTTTACGAACATGAATGGCTAGAACCCTTCCTCTAGGGTTGAAGCCATGATTATGATTGTGATTTTAAGGGAAATTGTTTTGGAATTAAGTTATTGAGTGTTGCTTTGCCTTGCATTCTAGATTGTTGGCTGTTTTTATGATTGATCACCATGAAAAACATATATGTTAGCTTGGGCAATAGCTTGAGAAAGCATTACCTAGGTCAGACATGAGAATGTGAGGAGTATGTTTTGGCCCATATAATTTTCGTATATTAGGATAGAAATATACCCAACACCTTGCTTGGTTGATAAAACTAAGTATTAAGAGACCAACTTAGGATTATCACATCAATCTCGAAGAAGTAGTTGTGAGGCTGTTGGTTAAATGGTTAGACGCACGAAAGTCCCTAATCACTGCGAAACCACAACATAATTAATTGCCCACGAACTAGAAGTAGTATCCTCGCCACAATGGAGTGTTGAGGCTAGTTTGTCGTGGTTTAGAGGCTCGAAAAGACCCCGAACATTCTAATTATGTGAAATAACAATTGATAGTTCCATGCTTAAACCATTGCAAATCGTAGTATCGCATGATTATCTGGTTTTAACTCTATGTTGCTCCTTGAGTAAATTTAGAATACTTGCCGACTCAAAACACAGACTTAATTATTCTCCCTAGAAAACTTCTATAACCAACATTTTTGGTATTTAAGATCACACTTGAAATGGATAGTTAGAGGAATGTCCACCGTGGGTTCGACATTCCTGGCTTCTAAAAGAGCCAATTATATTACTTGCACGACATCCGGCATTAATTCTGCGGACACGCTTATACGGGCGACTTCAGCGTACACCAGAGCTAGCCGCCACGCCGAGTTTAGGGAGGCGATTTAGTGTTGGCATAGGCTATGACAACTCAAGTCCATAATCAGACTGTGGCACATTATCCGCAAATGGGAAATGCGGCAGCTGCTATGGTGATGGACTTTTTGAGTATGAGCCCGGTCTTCATGTGGTCGGTTGTAGGCGAGGACCCGATGACTTTATTGAGGAAATTATAAAGATCACCTGTGTTATGGGGGTGAATAATGGGGAGATTGTGTTGATTTTACCTCCTATCGCCCTCGTAAAGAACATATATGGTTCAAGCAATAGAGAGGTAAGTACGACAAGGTGTAGGTCTGATAGGTTGGGATGAGTTCCACACCGCGTTCATGGACGGCTCTTTTCCTCGGGAGATGAGAGAGCTTAAGGTGGTTGAGTTTGTTAATTTGAAGCAGGGAAACATGTCGGTCCAAGAGTGGCGAGCAGAGTTCACTGCTATCTAAATATGCTCGAGTTGGTGGCGGATCGACTGGCTCAGGTGAGCCGCATTGCGTATGGAGTAGCATATTACTTGGACAAGGATTGCTAGATTGCCGTTCTTGGACATCGGGACATCGACTTTCCCTATATTGTATGGCATGCCCAGCAGATAGAGTCGATCTATAGGAGGTAAAAGAGATGCCAAGAAGGCCAAAATCGATAAATCCTATGGGGTTTCTCGCATCAGGTAAGGAGGTGGATCACGCGCCAGCCCCAAGACAGTCCATTGCTCCAGTCCATCATCGGCCAGCCCGCTACCCAGGTTCAGAGGTGACTAGAGAGCAGGGGCTACAGGTTCGGAGTGATCATGGTGGCGCAGTGGAGCGCACCTCTCAGTTTGTGCAAAGTGCGTAAGAACCACTCCTGAAGGTACCGGGTCGTGTGATGCCTCGCTTTCTGGGTTTGGAAGACCCGGACACAGGATCAGAGATTGCCCTACAGCAAGTTCTACTACTCCAGCATCACGACCCTCTTAGCAGGGTGCCTCCACTAGTTCAGCAGGCGGCCGCCAAACTGATTTTATGCCCTAGTACCCCACTGTAAAGAGCAAGGGAGGCGCAGACGTGGGTCATGTGGGTATGTTGAAAATCTTTCATGTTGGTGCATATTCCTTGTTAGATCCAGGAGATACTTTTATCTTTTTGACCCCTTATCTTGATTGTAGCTTGGAGTTAGTCCAAATTTTGTCGTAACTGCTTCTCTCGCATCCACTCGGTAGGTGAATCAAGCAGTAGTTAGGCAAGTATATAGAGGGTGTCCCCATCACAAATGTTTCATAAGTTACCTCTCTAGGACTTAGTGGAGTCGTCCATGACTAACTTTGACATCATCTTGGTATGGATTGGTTGTTTGTATGTTATGCCTCGATTAATTGTAGTACCAGGCGGCTGAAGTTCCGATTCCCGGGGGTGAGCCGGCCTGAGTGGAAGGGTAACTCACAAAGTACCAGCCGGTCAATTTATTTCATATCTTAAGGCTAGGAAGTGATTTCTAAGGGCTGCATGTATCATCTAGTTAAGGTTAAGGATATTGATTCCGAGACCCCGACTATTCAATCAGTCCTGGTGGTGTGTGAGTACCCAGATATTTTCCCGACGAATTGCTAGGTGTTCCTCCCGAGAGGGAAATTGACGTTGGCATTTATCTCTTACCCAATATGCATCCTATCTCTATTCCTCCCCGTAGGATACCCAGCCAAGCTAAAGGAATTGAAGGATCAATTAAAGGATTTATTGGATAAGGGTTTCATTAGACCGAGTAAGTCTCCCTGGGGTGCACCTGGCTCTCTTTGTTCGAAAGAAGATGGATCTCCTTCGATGTGTATTGATTACTCCATAGCTTAATACCTGTCACTATCAAGAACATGTACTCCCCTTTCCCGTGATTGATGTTTATTTGACCAACCCCATAGTGCCAGGTGCTTTTCAATGATAAATCTCAGATCCGGATATCACCAACTAAGAGTTCGAGAGTGTGATATCTCCAAAGACAGCCTTCGAACCCAAGATGGCCACTATGAGTTTGTAAGAATAAGTCTTTTGAACTAACCAATGCCGCTGCAGCTTTTTATGGACTTCATGAACAGGGTGTTCAAGCCATTTTTGGATATGTTTGTGATCGTGTTCATCGATGACATTCTTATATACTCCCAGAGTAAGGAGGAGCATGCCCTCATTTGAGAGTAGTGTCAAGAAACCCTCAAGGATCGCTGTATTCAAAGTTTAGAAAGTGTGAATTTTGCTAAACTCGCGTACTGGGTCATGTTGTATCAAGAGAAGGCATATGATAGATTCAAGATTGAGGTGGTGAAGAATTAGCCCAGACCAGTGAAACCTTCAAATATTCAGAGTTTCTTGGGCTTAGCAGGCTACTAATGAAGATTTGTTGAGGGCTTTCATCAATTGCAGCCCTATTGACCAGATTGACTCATAAAAGATAAAGTTCCAATGGTCGAGGATTATGAGAGAAGCATCCAGGAATTGAAGACCCCGATTCACTTCAACACCAGTGCTGGACTTTTAACAAGGGTATGAATGGCTTTGTTGTATATTGTGATACTGAGAGTCTAACTGGGATGAGGTAGCAGACGCACTTAGTAGACTCTATGGAGAGTGTGTCTCATGTGGATAAAGGGATGAATGAACTAGTGAAGGAGGTGCACTCACAAGTGACGGGAGTTAGTTGGTTGACTCGGACCAATGGAGGGGTTGTTGTTCATAGCGGATCGTAATCGTCTTGTGACTGATGTTAAAGATAGGCTAGATGAGGACTCGATATTGGTAAAGTTGAAAGAATCCGTTCAAAATAAAAGTGGAGGTCTTCCAAAGGGGCAGTGGTGTGCTTCTGGCATTCAGTGGTCGCCTTTGTGTTCCAATTGATGATGATTTGAGGAGCCAATATTGCATGAGGCCCATGGATCCAGTTATTCTGGCCCATCCTGTGCCACTAAGATAAACATTGGCTATTTTCGAAGCAGGTTGGTGGAATGGCATGAAGAAGGATATTGCGTAATCTATGCGCCGGGGCCCGAACTATCGCCATAAAGGTCGGTGCATCAAAGGCCGGGAGCATACTTTGTGATATTAGCATTCCCACTTGGAAGTGGGAAGAGATTAATATGGATTTCACTACAGGCCTACCTCGTACTCCCCGATAATATAATTCTATATGGGTGGGTGGTAGATAGGCTGACTAAAGCCATTTTCTACCGGTCAAAGCACTCGACTCGGCGGAGGGATTATGCCAAGCTATACATCTGGGAGTTGGCCTGACTGCATGGAGTGCCCTTATCTATCATTTCGTATCAAGGAACTCAATTTACCTCTCGCCTTTGGCTGTCTTTTCAAAAAAGGCTTGGTACTCAAGTTAAACTTAGCACAACATTTCACCCGCAATGGTCAGGCTGAGCGGGACAATCTCGACCCTCGAGAACATGTTGAGGGCATGCGTGATTGACTTCAGAGGTGGTTAGGATGATCACTTTCCTCAATCGAGTTTGCTTACAATAATAGCTATCACTCTAGTATCCAAATAGCACTATTTGAGGCACCTATGGGCAACAGGATGTAGATCGCCCATCTGGATGGTTTCGTGTTGGTGAGGAAGCAATGATAGGGCCAAACATGATTCATGAGGCGATGGAGAAGGTTCAGTTGATAAGAGACAGGTTGAAAATGGCTCAAAGTCGCCAAATATCCTATGCAGATATGAGAAGAAGAGAGCCCTCAACCAAAGTGATTGGGTATTTCTAAGGGCATCTCCCATGAAGGGAGTGATGAGATTTGGAAAGAAAGGGAAACTCAGAAATTCTATGTCGGGCCTATACCGAATATTGAGATGGGTAAAGTAGATTATGAGTTAGAGTTACCATCGAAATTAGCTTTAGTTCATCCCGTCTTCATGTATCGCTTCTCCTTGAAAATGTGTGCTTGGGTGACCCATCTCTAGTTGTATCGGTGGAGAGTGTGGTGGTGAGAGATAGCCTCAACTATGAGGAACTTCCAACAGCCATTGATCAAGTTCGGAGGCTAAGGAACAAAGAAGTAGCATTAGTAAAGGTGTGGAGAAATCAACATGTTGAGGGGGCTATGTGGGAAGCCAAAGCAGATATGATGGCTAAATACCCTCACCTGTTCCCTACCGGCTCAGTTTTCATTTGAGTTACTAGTTTTTCCTTAATACTCAACTGGCCAAGGACGGCTCATGTGCGCAAGTTTGTTTTATGTTATGGTAGAGGTATGTGATGAGTGAATTCAGTTGCTTATGCAGTTATTTTCAGAGGTAGTCAGTCCATTAGTTTTCAGCATAAACGATCAGTATTTGAATGTAATGATTGCATGTTTTTTGCTGTGTGTTTCCAACATTCGAGGATGAATGTTCCTGCTGGGGAGATATTGTTATACCTGGGAGCCCAAAGATCGACCCGGAGTTGAAATGAAAAATATTGGAATTCTGCACCAGATAACAGAATGGGTCGTTAGGTGACCTGTGAGGGGACCACTAGTCATGAAGACTCGTGGGTCAAGTATGGAGGTGGAATGGTCCGGGACACCAATATGGCATGACTATGAATTTTGGTTAGGTCACACGACCTCGTAAGGTCACCCGTGGTCCGACTGGATGATTGGCAAGGAAGAATGGGTAGTGAAGGCTACAAATGGTGACCAAGAGTCTTGGTCACTCAATTATGATTCGTGGTGCCCTCCATGGGGTCTCATGGTAGATTTTTTGGCGTGAACATCACGACTCAAGGCCACGAGTCGTGGGCCTGGGACGAGTCATCTAGTCCCTCATGGGGACTGGCAACCAGCAAAAATTCTGCAATTTTAGCAAGGGATTTTCCGTAATTCCTAAGTTCTAGGGTCCTAAACTACGTCATTTTAACCTCTGAAAGGTGGGTTTAAGAGGGGAAAGACTAGCCTAAGTCCTCATACATGCATGCCAAGGAATAGAAGGTGGTAGAGAGGTGATCTAGAGTGATTCAAGGTTTTTCCCCAATTTTCCTCTTGGGCAATCAAGGGAGTGTAGAGTTTAGCTCCAACCAGGTATGTAGGGTTTTGAATGGGTGGTTTAATCCATACCTATGTCCAATTTCTCCTAATCTATGAATTTACCATTCAATTCTTATGGGGTTTTAACCCACCGATGAATCTTTCTAGAGATAATTTGATGGTATGTTTCAAATATGTCTAAATTGATAGGTTTTGAATAATGGGTTGATTTTACATTGTTTTAATCATTATATTTTGTACTAGTGTCTCAAACTGCGGTGCCTAAATTATGAGAAATCCATGGAGTTGCGATTATGATGATTTTACAAATATGATGTGAATTTTAATTAGAAGCATGTTTCAAATTACCCATGTTTTATGATCATGATTTCAACCAAATTGAGTATTTCAAGTATGTTTAGATATCTGGGTAATTCCAATATCAAGTATGTTTCACGACTATGATTATGGCCACTCCACGGGCCCGGTTTCATGGCTAGTTCACGAACATCCAAGCATGTCTATGATTATCATGATTTAACTAGCTCGTTTATGTCATGTATGTTACCTTACGAGCACTTCTAGCTTGGGAGTAGTATTTAGCACCGAGTAGGCTGGGGGCTGTTCGGCCGTTCGATGACTACACGTAAGTGCACGTGGTCGAAAAGTAGTAAGTGGCCTATGGCCAAGTATCGATCCCACGAGATCGGACTACAGGGCAAAATTACCTCAAGTGTCAAATTTTGATCGTTACTCTGGGAATATGCATACGTTGGGTGAAGAAAAGTTTTATATTTTGTTATCTAATTTTATACTACGCCTAAAATAAATATACAAGTGAGTCTCGAACTATGAATGTGAGCATGCCGAGGCTAGAAAGAACATGTAAAGAAATTAATTAATAATATACATGGCTTTATCTTTTACTCCGGCTGCTAGTCGGAACTTATGCCTATGGATAAAACTCTCGTATTTAACCCAACTTAAGAATCATGAACCTTCCACCGACATTTCTGTGATAAGAAGAAATTCATGTTCT
This sequence comes from Datura stramonium, assembly GCA_018107945.1. Taxonomy (NCBI): domain Eukaryota; kingdom Viridiplantae; phylum Streptophyta; class Magnoliopsida; order Solanales; family Solanaceae; genus Datura; species Datura stramonium. The sequence continues at coordinate 249,009 of JACEIK010000594.1, forward strand.
AGCCATACAAAACCGATTCCACACTCGACTAATACGACTGTGTATATTTCTATCCCGAAGGTAAATCAATTCTCAATTTTCCCCAAACTAAGAAAAGATCATATCCTATTAATTCACAACTTTCAAGTTTCGTAGCTCTCTCGAGTGAAACCGGACTTTTAGATATACATTAACATTGGCCGATATTAATGCAAAGTAAGCACAAGAATTAATAGAACAACCATAGAAGAAAAGATGAAAAACCAAATAATCAACAATTACATTTCAAGATAAATTGTTCCTAACCTCAGCAAGAAGTGAAATTAGCCACCATTTGTGGATTGAACATTGCTCGAATGAGTGTAAATCATACAAACAATTGAAAGAAAGGAGAAAGGGATAGAGACAACCCTAAGAATTTTCGTCCTCTCAACTCCGCTCGTAACTCCACGTTCTTGCTCCACCAAGTCGAATAATTAAAAATGAACCTAAGTGTTCTATTTATACGGGTGAGAATTTTTCCCGAATAATAGTAATGTCACGTGGAGGCATCGCGGAGCATTGCCTCGTGATGTGGTGCAAACGTGAAGGCTCTCTCGAATTTGGCCGCCCGTGTAATTGTCCCTAACGCGGCAACGGGCGCAACGCGGAGCATGTCCAGCGTGCCACGTTGCAAACGCGAACCTTCACTGGAATGTCAAGATCCATGTAATTAACTCCAACGTGCTGAGACAGGCATGACGCGGACCCTTTCGAAATCCTTGAAATTATATCTCCGGATGCAATGCAATCAGCGATGGTAGCGTGTCACGGCTCCATCGCGGAGCCTCTTTATTTCTTGCTTCTCTTGGCTGCTTCCTTGCTCGCTCCCGAGTCCATCTCCGATTCCTCCCAACATGCATCTTAGTTTATAAAAGTGCGTTTTCCCGCAAAACAACGCTAATCATGTTGGTTAGTATAATTTCACACTTTCCTACAATTTACATGAGAATGTACAAACATTGTTGGATAAACAAGTTAAAAAAACGATGCATTTGAGGTATCACTGGCATATAAATATGCCCCAGATCAGGGGCCCAGGTTACACCCCGAATATCGTAACTACGTGCCACCATAGGTCATGTGTGGCCCCTCCTCGAGACTATCCCCTTTTTGACCTAATGGGTCTTTCATGAGTGATATCACATTTCATGGTTCTATCCTTGGCAAGATACGAACGGCCTCCTGACTAGGTTTACAGGTCAGACTTCATGTGTGCTCATAAGGGTATGTCAAGCTTATAAGAATCTCCCACCGCTCCTCATTGTTTAGACATGCTTATGATTATGAATCTTGGCTCAATTCATGTTTTATAAATGTTTTCCATCATGTCTATGTTTATGATAAGTTTACGAATGTTTTGAAACCTTGAGCCTTATGTTTCATTTATGATTTTAGTATTATGATCATGTCATCCTACTCCCATAAACTTTATGCATTTAAATGTTCGTCTTACTTACCTTGCATACTTGCATATCCCTAATGTGTACCGACCCACATACTTTTCTATGCTGTATCATTTCATGATACAGGACTCTGCACTCAGGCCATCCTCGTCAGTAGTCCATTCGTGAGCTCGCTATGAGCCCTTTTTGGTGAGTCCTCAAGTGTTCCGAGGACATATGTTCGTACTTCTTTGATGTTTCTTTCATTTTTCAGTATTGTAGGTTTAGTTGGGGTATTGTCCCATGAACTTGTCTATTATGATTAGAGGCTTTTAGACTATTTGTAGTACTCAGCTGTCATGTATGGATTTTGTGTCGCTTTTCTATATTATGCTATGATTTCGTTTTCACCATGATTTTATGTTAAGTCTTTCTTCCTTGAATGAATTAGATGTATGCTCATGCCATGGGTAGACTTGGGGTCTCTCGGGACTCTTGTCCCATTTTTTATGATCCGGGTCTACTTTCGGGTCGTGACATGTATCATGACCTACTGGAAGTCTATTGCGGAATGACATGAAGAAGGACATATCGAAGTTTGTGCTGCGTCTCAATTGTCAACAAGTGAAAGCGGAGCATCAAAGACCGTAGCGCTTGCTAAGACATTAGTATCCCTACTTGGAAGTGCGAAGAAATCAATATGGATTTCATCATGTGGTTACTTGCACACGTGATAGTATGACTTATTTGGGTGGTTGTAGACACATTGGAAAAAGCATCCCATTTTATACCAATCAAAACTACCGACTCCGCCTGAGGATTATGCTAAATTATAAATTCTGGATATTAGTTCAAACTGCATAGAGTTCCCTTTTCCATCATCATTTCAGATAGAGTACTCAATTCACCTCGCAGCTTTGGAGATCGCCGTGGCTGGGTCTCGTACTAAGGTCAAGCTTAGCATAGCTTTTCATCCACACACATATGGTCGCCGAGTGGACTATTTAGACTCTCGAGGATATGTTGAGATCATGTGTGATTGACTTCCAAAGGTAGTTGGGATGACTACTTTTACCTCTTATTGAGTTTTCTTATAACAAACAGCTACTACCGAGTATTCATATAGCTCCATTTGAGGCTCTTTACAGTGGAGGTGGAGGTCGCCATCGGTTGGTTTGAGGTAGGTGAAGCTACGCGATAGGGCCAGATTCAGCCTACGAGGCTATGGAGAAAGTTTAGTTGATTAGAGAAAGGCTGAAAATAGCTTGAAGTTCTCAAAAGTCAATGTGGATGTTAGGCAAAGAGAGCTTGGAGTTTGAAGTCAAGATTGGGTGTTCTTGAAGGTATCTCTATGAAGCGGGGTGATGCAGGTTCAGAAGAAAGGTAATCTTGGTCCCAAATATGTTGGACCCTACAAAATTGTGAGACGTGTTGGTAAGGTGGCCTATGAGTTAGAGCTACCAAATCGTGAGTTGGCTTCGCACATCCGGTCTTCCATGTCATTATTAAAGAAGTGCATTTGTGACTGACTTTGGTTTTTCCAAGGGAGAGCGCGGGTGTGAAGGGATAAACTTATCTATGAGGAGATACTAGTTGAGATCCTTGATTGTTATTAGGTTCAGAAGTTGAGAAACAAGGAGGTAGCTTCCGTAAAGGTTTTGTGGTGAAATCAGCTGAGGGAGCCACATGGGAAGCCAAAGTGCATATGATGGCTAAATACCCGCATTTATTCCCTTCTAGCTCCATTCTAGCATGAGGTAACGCTTCCTCCTATTACTATATTCGCTCATATTTAGTTCATGTCTCCCAATTTCTTCATTTTAGTGTGCATGTGTATGTATGATTCATGAATTCAACCATCCATGTGTACGCTCCCGAGTCGGCCACCGTCGATTTTAGCTTCGTATGTTGATGTTTGGGATTGTAGTTCCTTTCCCAACTTTTAGTATGTTTTCCTAAATTCCGAGGATGAATGTTCCCAAGGGGAGATATTGTAATGCCCCAAAAGTCCCTAAGCTCATACCCGTAAGTTGTATTAGAGAAAGCAAGAAAATATGCACGTCACAAATGACTCTGCCAAAATCTGCTAGGGTCATTGATGGATCGCTCGGGCTGACCCATGAGAGAAAAGTGAATGGCATTGCAATGAGAATGGGTTGAGGAACGACTCCGTCAGACACCTAATGGGTCGTTGAGTTCCCCCATTGAGAGATGCGGAGTTGGAATCGTGGACCTTGCAGCAGAGGGACTTAATGAAGGTACAAGTCATGGTGTCACCTACGACTGCTAGATCGGCCGTTTATATTGGACAAAATTAAAGAAAAATTGCAAGTTCCAATAGTGATGAAAGAGTGGACACGAGTCGTCCAAGAGGGTAATCACCCCGCAGACTTCATTGGGATCGAAATGTTACTTCTAGCATTCGCAAACCCGAGCCAGAGGGAGGTTCGAGCTGAAACAAATATGGTGCAAGCTTGCCGCACACAAGCGGGCAACATGTGTCTCCTCACGAGACCCGCAACAACATCTTCGAATTTTCCGAGATAAGTGACACTTACATCCGCTCGGGAGTGCCACCGCATTATGTCCTGGCCATAATTTTCCCATTTCTCTACCTCTTGTGAGATGCTAAGAGGTGGCTGAAAGCCGAGCCACCAAACTCTATCACCTCATGGGATGATTTTGCGAAGAAATTCTCGATCCGATTCTTTCCCTCCGAAAACAAAGAAGGCTTGAATTCAAATTCTAAGTTTTAAACAAAGGGAAGGAGAGAATCTGTGACGTTTAGGAAAGATTTAAATCATTGTTGAGGGACCGTCTCATCACCGAATGATGTGGCTGTGCACACTTATGCAGGGTCAGAACCCCACACTAAAATTTTGCTAGATTCAAGAATGGGGCAGGCTTTAGAAAAGACTTAAGAAGAACCGTATACTTTTGCTTAATCGTATTTCGCAGGGAAACCGAGTGGAATGCGGACTCTTCGGTGGGAGGGAGCAAGGAAAGCAAATGAGTCTGAAGTGATGGGTTTACACGGCCGCCTATTGCATAGTCGCTTGTAAAATCAGCTGAACACCCACTTCGGCAATATGAACTTGAGCCAGTCTTAAGCCCCAGCTAATGCAGTGCAACAGATTATGGTGTGAAGTGTGTGGAGCAATGAACACTCGCCTGAGTGTTGTGGAGCAAACCAGACTCGGTGAACTTTGTCGGGAATGCACAAAGGAGCACCACCAAAGCAGCATGGGAAAATAGCCAAGAATTCCAACCTGGAGGAATCAATCAATTTCTCTTGGGGTAGCAACAACTATCAAGGGCAGAGTTCGAGTCGTGGGATGCAATGAATCAAGGAGGGCCACGTAATCCGTCAGCACAATACGTAAAATAACAATGCCCTCCTCCACCACCATCAAATTCCGCCGTTGAGAGATGTTCTCATACTTCCATAGCCGCCCAAGCTCAATCGCAGTCGACCATGTCAAATTACATGTACCATGTTAAAAATATTCTGGGCTACCAAGGCACCGGAGTATCAATTTGGGCAATTTGCTGGAGCCTGCAATTACCCAGGCTTGTGAGGAGGACTCCCCAAAGGACACATTGCATCCCAATCCCAAGCAAAGTCAACGCAAAGGACTACGAGGAGCTGGCTTGCGCTGAAGGAGGTGGAACCCGAAAGACCACCTCACTACTGGAGTTGCAGTAAGAGGAGAGGGAGCAAGTATCGATGAGAGGGGGAAACACAAGAATGCAATCAGGCAGACCTCCACCCCCATTCCCTCAAGATTAAGGAAGCACAAGTAGAGGCGTGCTTCAAAAAGTTCATGGAGTTGCTCAAAAAAGTACACATTAACTTACCTCTTGTTGATGTTTTGCAGGAGGCCTAAATATGCAAAGTATTAAGGACATCGTGGCCAACAAAGCAAGTCAATCGAATGCCACTTCAAGTGGCCCTTACAGAGGAATGCACTTCCCGGATACAAAACCGGCTGCTCACGAAGCTCAAAGATCCTTTGGGAGCTTCACACCAAATTTGACAATCGGGCAAAGTATCCGAGCTCGCGGTTTATGTGTGATTTGGGGAGCGAGCATTAACTTGATGCCAACTTCGGTATTCAAGAAGTTAGGTCTAGAAGCCCTAGACCTACAACAGTGGCTTTGCAGCCTGCGCACTGCCTGGCAAGGCCGACAAGATTGTGGAGGACGTGTTAGTGCAAGTCGGCCTCTAATCTTCCCAAGGATTTTATCATATAGACTTTGAGCCGACTAAAGTTCCATTTATTTTGGGACGACCTTTCTTGGCAACCGGAATGCTCTTATAGATGTAGCGTGTGGCGCCTAACGATGCGGGCACACGATGAAAGGTGGAGGTGTTCATGTACAAGGCCACCAAATTCCCTATTGCATTTAAGAACTCTCGGATGATCAATGTGCTTGAACAACCGAGTGGTGTTCAAGGCTTGAACAACGAGTCAAGGAGAGCCCCGATGAGGTAAGCTTGATTGGGGCGGGGACGTGTTGAGCAAACGCCCGTCACCCTAGGGGCGTAATGAGCTCAAATGACGTCGAGCCGAGACGGTAAACCAAAAATGCTGAGGCAACCCGTGAAATGTAATTGTAAATGTACATACGAAAAAAAAAAAAAGATTTTCAATTTTGTATTTTATATTCTTGTAGAATAGGAGTGTAAATAGAAAATAGAAATATTGTTGTTTCTCCAACTTGGAAATTCTAACCATTTCTCATGTGATAAGATGTTGTACTGTGTTGAACGGAGGAAAAAAGTACAAAGGAATGCAAAAGGGAAAAACGAGGTAAGAAAAATTTATTTTAAAGTGGCAAAAATAGTGAGCTCGCGCGGGCGGCTTCGTGTCACGGGAGGAGGGCCTCGCGTTACCCCTCCGTGACACGTTGGAAGGCAAAATTTGGAATTTTTAAAAATTCCGTGAGAGCCCGCGCGATGGTCTGCAGGTCACGGAGGGCATGCCCGCGCTACCCTCCTGGGTGGACACGCTGGGACGTGTTAATCGCGTCCGTCACACCGGGTCACCGGGCGACCCGCGCGAAATTCCCACTTTCAAACCCCAAATCACCCCATTTTTCCCATTCCTCACATCTTCCGCGACAAAAACCCCAAAAATCCTCCCCTCAACGTGCCACGCGCTTAAAGAGTACAAATTCACAACTTTTCTTCGTCTTACTCAAATCAAAGGTATGTTCTTGAACTCAACTTCGATTTTTAGCATGTTTAGGAAGAACTATGCCCATATCAATAATTTGAGCTTAAATACATTTGGGTTGTTGATTATTGCTGTTCGTAGTACGTTGTGACCATATGAACTCGTTAATGCGTACTTAAATGAAATTTGTGCTAGATTGTGGGTAGGGTTGGATTGTGAAGAAAGTTGAAATGATAAGAGGAAGTGCTCTAAAAATCTTGTGGGTTGTGTGTTGGGTGAATTGTATTGTGTATGCTTATCGTGGTATGCTTAATTAACGATGCAGTTCTCGGGGGGTGCAAATTTGGTGAAACTCCAAAACTCATCAATCACATGAAAATCGGGAATTGGTTAGTTGAGTTGTGGAGTATTTTATTTTCGTGTTTCTTGTAGCTGAATTATGTAATGAAATGAGTATCGATAGTATGTTGGAATTAGTCAGATTAAGTCCGAGTAGTACGTAGGTTATGGTGCCGAATTTTAAGAAGGCATGAGGCGATTTTTTTTTTTTTTTTTTTTTTGTGTTTAGTTGTTCTAGATTTTGTACCTTTTTGTAAATATGGAATAAATATGTTCTTGCCGTTGTGCATAATGTGAGCTAGAGACTAAGTGTGGGGTGGCTGAGCCAAAACCCAACCTTAGTCAAAAGCTAAAATGATAATCAACTAACATGGGTACCGCCTGTTTTCTTTGATAGAAACCATGCCTAGCAAAAGTGTGACAAAGGAAAGGGCGTATCAACATCAGCGCCGGAGAAAAAGATTAAGACTGGGAGCAGCAGTCCCAGCAGCACCGGTGCTTCCACGCGGCCAGCGCGCCAATATGGAACAAGATGGGTGACGGAAGAGGGAAGAAGTGGTACACCAAGCATTGAAGAGAACAAATACTTCCGAGGAACATATTGCACGGAACCATTGGCACAAGAATTCTCTGACAGTACAGGATTAACGCTGCCGGGCTACGTTTCATTTTCGAATGAGCTTCCAAGGAGTGCAACCTGCACTTAGTCCTGGAATTCTACGCCAATTGGAACCCGACATTGAGAAGTCACACCATCAAGATAAGGGGCCAAATTGTCACATTGGAGCCTCACCACCTAATGTCCTAGGGGCGCAGTGGCGTACGCCCATGCACTCCGACAAATTAACATCACTCCACCTTATGATATCAGACGCACATTATGGAGCCCGGTCTACGGCGCGTTGGAGCAGTATAAGGAGAGGCTACCATCGATGCCGCCCATGCAATGTATGAACAAAGGAAGCCATAATATGGCTTAAGATCGTTTGCTCCTCAAGCACTCGGTGCACATGATGATGTGACCCGGGATCGTGTATGCCTGGTATACGCCCTTATGAAAGGGCTGGAGATCAATGTTGGGGGCGGTGATCATTTCCGCCATGAAGAGGGCCCGACCGCATCGGGGCAATGTGCACGGAGCCTCGCGGCTCCCGCCGACGACGTTCCCCGAGAGGCCTTGAGGTCGAGGAGGAGGCCCTAGATTACATCCCGCAGATGGAGCGGTGTGCAATTGATGTCACAAAAACAAAGGCATCCGACACCACTCATGGGCCTGTTCTCACATTGGCCGAGCGACATGCTCGGGACGATCAGTATGATCCCGCGATGTTCTGGATGCAAGATGTCTTACCTACGCATAGGCGAGACCGCAATGGAGGACGAGTTGTATACCTCAACTTAGATTACCCATTTGGCGAGAACGCCAGGCACTATGTCGGGGTGGGCCCATCTTGTGGGAGCTTCATAGACGATGACGTCCCCACGGACGGTGAGACACGCGCGAAGATTCCGACGTTGGGTCGGAGGAGGATGACGGTGGAGACTCCGATATGGGGGACGAGGCGGCGCACTCCGATGAGGAAGTGGAATACTTTGACTGATCAGGGAGTTTCACAACCACCTTTTGTTTGTAATTGTATGAACACCGGGGACAAGACCTCATTCTAAGTTTGGGGTGGGAGTGTTAGGTGCCGAATTTGCCTTTTGTGTATATCATTGTATGTTCCTTTGTTTTTATTGTCGTGTTTGTTTTAATTTGACTCTCGTTATTTGTATGTTCATTGATTGTAAATATTGTTGTGAAATTGTTGTTGTGTGCTGTGAATGTGTTAGCCAGTATGTAAATAGTCTTGTCGAAATCATCGACCATTTTTTAAAAAAAATTTCGTAACTATTTTTCTTTTTTGGGTTTCTCGGAGTTTGTTCTCGATTTTGCCGAGAAGAGTCCCATTGAACCGAAGTCGTAAAATAGTGACCCTTCTCTATGATGGATGGATGACCACCGTCTTAAGGGAAAGGTAGTCGATAGGAGTAGTTTCGTTTTTATTTTGTTTTTTTTAATTTTTTTCTTTGTTTGTTTTTTTGTTTAGTTGGATTGTCAGTTGTATCCCATGCATGTTGCTATTCAGTGGCTCCGACATCCTTGTTGCGTGTTGTACATAATAACATATAGCAAAGATGATTCGTAGAAAACATGCAAATTTCGGTACATAAGGTAAGACACTTTTGTCAGAATTTGATTCAATGATTGAGGCTTAATTTTGAATTCTTGTGATTAGCCGATTAAAGATTCCTGAAGTCATCTTGAGTCGAGCATGTGCATTGAGTGTATAGTGAGGGAATTGGTTATTCCATGCTATTGTCGACTGCCTAGAACTTGCCTGTCGTGTACGAAACGAAATGAAGGAAGTGTGTAGTGTAGGAAAGGATGTAGGCATTTTTGTCAACTAAAAATTTTCTTGTTTTTCTTTCATATCCACCTTGAAGATTAAACCCTAGTCAGCCCGTTGAGCCTTAACCTTGATAAATTTTTCTTTTCTGATTTTCCTTGTCAAAAGGGTACAACTAGTGAGCCCCCTTCTTTCATGCCCTTAACCAAAATCAGTTTTCTTAACGCGCACAAGAAAAAGTATAATTTTCCTATGGTGTCAAAGAGTGAAGTGATAAAAAGAAAAGAAAAGTGATGAAAAAGAGAAGAGAGAAAGAAAGAAAAGAAAGAGTCAAGGGTGAATAGCTTGCATTTGAAGGAAAGAAAGTTGTTTAACTCAATTTTCTCTTCGTTAACTCTGGTGTGTTAAAGAAAGGGGTGATAAATATAAAAATAAACTTCAAGAGGAGGAGGAAGGAAGAAAATAATTCTGGAAGTGATGGGATGTGTGAAAAAGCGCTTAAGGAAGCTGGTTACTATTATTATTAGCCCAAGATATACTAGTTCCGTAGCTTACATTACAACCCGTTAAGTCCTACGTGATCTTACATCACGCATCCATATATTAGTGGGAGTAAAACACTAGAGGCAAGCTTATGGGTCATGACGCAAATGCATGTGAACTGTTTGGGAGAGTGAGTGAAATGGTGTGTGCTATTATATACCTGACATGGATTTCTTAGAGTTCACGGGATTGCAATTGTGGAATCTCCTAGTGTTGTGAGGGCACATGTTTGATGATAGAATACATTCGTGTCGGATATCTTGTCAGCTAATATGTATGCTGAGTTTGCTTCGATATCGAGAGTCGATTCTTGTGTTAAAAAGTGTTGATTTATTATGTCATTGAATAATGATGCTATGCATGCTTCTCTTGATGATTTGTTTCTCGAACATAATCGGTATGACCGTAGTTCGGATTGTCGAGCCTAAATAGCCATGAGGGGATATCAATTGCATGAGTTGTATGAGTATTGTTCGCGACTAACAAGACTTAAGTGTGGGGTAGGTGATAAGGCATATTTATATGCCAACTCGATACTCAAATGTATAACTTTGGTCTTTGTTTGTCTAATAAATTGTGTACATTCTCATGTAAATTGTATGGAAGTGCGAATTTATACTAACCAACATGATTAGCTACTTTGTAGGAAAACATGCTTTTGTTGATGAAAATGTTATGTTAGAAGAAATCATGAGGAACTCGAACGAGCAAGGAAGCGGATGGTGAAGCGAGATTAGGGAAGAGCTCCGCGATGGAGCCGTGGCACGCTGCCATCGCGGATGCATTCTTGCCCGGGATGGAAATTCCAACTAAATCCGGGCTAGGTCCGCGATCAGCCGTGCCACGCTGGAAGTGAATTATTCAGATGATGCATTTCCGCAGGGTCCGCGATTGCACCGCAGCACGTTGGCAGTGCTCCGCGATGCACGCCGTGCCACGTTGGTAGCAATTACTTGGGTGGACAATTTCCAGAGGGCTTGCGGTTGCACCCGTGTCACGTGGAGGCAAGGTTCGCGATGCACGCCGTGACACGCTGCTCATATTCCGGAAAATTTATCCCTAGCATAAATAGAGCACTTAGGGGCATTTTCAATTATTTGACTTGGTGGAGCAAGAACGTGGGTTACAGGCAACATTGAGGAAGAAAATTCTAGGGTTCTTCTCTATCTCTTTCTTCTTCCTTTCAATTGCTTGTATGATTAACACTTGTTTTAGGGATGTTTAATCCACAAATGAGGGCTAATTCTCCTTCTTGCCGAGGTTATGAACTTTGTGTTGCAAATGTACTATTGAATTGCTGGTTTATTTTCTTTCTTCCATGGTTGTTCTATTTAATTTTGTTCCTACTACATTAATGTCTGGCCAATGTTAGTGTAAACCAAAAACTGTCACTTTAGAAAAAGAAATTAAAAGTTAGAACAATATATACATCTTCTTGGTTTGGGAGAATTGGGAATGATTTTACCTTCGGATAGAAATATACCTGAAAGTCGTATTAGTCATGTGTGGAACCGGTTTCGTATTGCTAGAACTTGAAATCCTTCTTATCATGAAAATGTAGGTGGAAGGTTCATGATTCTTAAGTTGGGTTAAATACGAGAGTTTTAACTACAGGCGTAGTTGCGACTAGCAACCGGAGGAAAAGATAAACCACGTAAATTAATAGTTCGTTTCTTCACATGTTCTTCGTAACCTCAGCATGCTCTTAACCATTGTTAAGATTCAATTGTACAATTAGCTTAGTGTAGTATAAAAATTAGACTTCAAAAAATTATTTTTCGTTACTTCCGTTGTCTTCACCGTATAGTTGCAGTAAATTAACACTTTAAAAAGTTTCACCCCGTATTCCTGTCCTGTGGGTTCGACAATTCGGTTCTTCAAAAGAGCCACTTATTACTTGTACGACCCGTACACTTGCGGGCTCATCACTTACCATATGGTCTTGGAGTCTATACTCCCCTATTCATCTTATGGTATGTTTGGAGCCGTGACTTCCTATTCGTATTTCCAGATTATGCATGTACCCAAGACCACGCCTTGTCAAAACGATGGATTCATCTTTGTTGAAATGATGGAGCGCACCTGTATGTTTTTGGGAGAAGTGTCTAGCATGAGTAGGGTAGGGGTTAAGGAAAACCCCGAGTCTCGAAGTACGTGTCAACGTAGGTTTCACATGTTACTTTGGGATCTCCCTTGTGAGCTGTCCCTCAGTTCGCATTGGGGCCTTCATCTTGATATCGATATCATGCAGTGCCCTTAACCCCGACAAGACTTTGATGGATCTCGCCCACTTGAGTGCACAGTTGGGATCATGTAAGCTCTATCATAATTGTGCCGCTACATGACGAGTCTCCCATTATTCCTCATCATCTCAATTATGCATGTTTATCAGTTATGATGTTATGTTCTCAACAGATTTGACCCAATGATCGTGTTATCGCTTTACATATGAATCTCACACGCTGGGTCATTCAACGTTTATATAAGATCCAATTTATGTCTATTCATGTTTTCGCATAACAAAGATACATCTCTACACACAAAATCTTATGATGTTAAGATTTATGATTTATATGATTTCAGTATACACTTATTCAGCCTCGTTTACTTATCTTGCCGTTTGCACCCCGCACGCGGTTGTACAAGTAATACAAAGGCCCTTCTCTAAGAGCCGAATGTCGAACCCATTGTGGACTGGACTAATTCAATAATATTCAAGTTCAAGTGTTAAGTTAACCTTCACAAGTGTTGATTTAAGAGATTTTATAAATGTAATTAAATCTAGGGGGTGATCACAAAAAATCGAGAAATAATACAAGGAAGCAACTAGAGTTAAAGGCCTGATAATCATGCAATGCTACAATCATAATGGTTCAAGTATGAAAACTTCAGTTGTTGTCTCACAGAATTAAAATGCGTGTTCAGTCTCTCGAGCTCTAAACACAACAAACTAGTCTCACACCAACCTACATCAATGAGCAGGGATGTGACGTCCTAATTCGTGAGCAATTTAACTATGTGGATGTGGTTTACGGGGTTTATCGCCTTGATTATGGACTTTCATACCTAATCATTTAACTCCGAGCTAGCTTCACAACTACTTCTACGAGCGATGATGTGACAATTTTAGTTAGTGTCTAGCTATCATTCCATTTTACTAACCAAGCAAGGAAAATTAGTATAGTTTCTATTCCAACTGCAAATCTTATCGTAAAGACAAAGAACTTGCTCACTACATTCTTGTGTTCAGCTCAAGGTTGCCTTTTCTGAGCTTTTACCTAAGCTTAACGAGTAAAAAGAATGGAACATTTCCTACATATTTCGTAGCTTCCTTCATCATAATTGTATGCACTTCACACCCATGAAAAAGACTCTACTTAATGTCGCTTTCAAAACACCCTAGAACACTCAACCTATGGCTTTGATACCAAGTTTGTCACGAATTCGAATGGGCCCTGACGTAGACATGGAACAAGTGACCTTGAGAGACCCTAAGTCGACCCATGGCATAAGCATACATCTAACTCAACTAATAAACTGAAGAATCAACAACATAAACTTAGCGGAAGTATAACTCAACATACATCAGAATAAACATCAAAAGCCGAATACACAATGCAGTCCTAAAAGCCTCTAAACATGACGCAGTTGATGGGAAAAGACCCTAACTAACTTCAAATACTAAAATTGAAAGATAAGGAAGCCGATAGTCGAGCCCTCGAAAGACGATGACTAACCAACCAAGTAGGTACTAACTTCGAATAACTGTCTATGAGGCTGAGCCCTGGAGTTGGGTCTTGTATAATAAAAATGATACAAAGAAAAAGTATGCGGGCCGCATGTGGAATGTTACACCCCGGAAGATTCTCAAAGACCTAGATGGCCTATTCACGCGTTGGTTAAGCATATATTTGAAAGCCATACGTGCTAGAAAAAGGCCTCCGGGAAAAGATCGAACGAGAGGCCCCATGGACCATCGCGTAAGAACCGCGCATTCTCCGCGATGGCACCGTGTCACGGAGGCGGGGCACCGCATGGCTCCGTGACACGTTGGGCCCGTCTGTGCCCAAGTATATAAAGCCCCACTCGTTTTAAGTGGTCATTTATCTTATAATTTCCAGAAATCTCGCGAGAATAGAGAGAGAAGACGAAGAGGGTAATTAAAATATCATCCGATTACGCCAAAGGTAGTCCAAATCTAAATTAACCTCGTGTACCGAGGTCTTTAGCGTAGGGAGCATTCCTACTGATTGTTCATGGGAAATAATAACACAAATCGTCGAGCTACCAGTGGACCTAAGGTAAGTAGAATTGCTCCAAACTAGTGTTACTGTGCTCTAGTCAGTAGCGTGAATATTTCTCCTTTGGACTTCAAAATAGCAAGTTTTTGACCGTTTTCGATAAGCCTAAGTTTAGGCTATAATTATAATGAAAGTGACGTTGTCCTTCAGAATAGTGTTGCATTTAGTACTAATTGACGTATATGAATGCAGTTGAGAAATAGCTGAGTACCGACTTAGTTTGTCCGACAATGGATAACTCGAGGTTAAGGTATGTAAAGCGCTTCTTCAAGAAGTAAGTAGCCTTAGCCTTATGAATCATAGTAAACTCCGTAATTGAGTTCTCGGAGTTGAATGTTGAGTATTGAGTAAGTTTAGTAAATCTGGTTTGCGTTGTCGTATCGTACTTAGTCCGAAAGCTAGAAGCATGCCAAAGAGCAAGTTAGCATTCCAGATTCAAGTATAGCCTATTATATGATTATAAGCATGTTGTTAGAATAAAAGATAAAGATTTTTAGAATAAAGTTAGTAAAGTAAAATGAGATAGACAGACAGTATTATGGCTACAGACTAGCCATTCAGACAGATGATATCTTGGCTACGTACTCAGCTATCCGACAGTATAGTATCTTACAATAGACAAATAATGGCCAGCTAAATGTACCACAGATTCAAACATAAAACAGTATGAGAATCACATAAACACAGAAAGAGATCAGAATAAGAAATCAGATTTCCAGATAGCATTTTTCAGTTGAACATGCTTATTTATTTGTGTTATTTGCTGTTGAGACTTGATGTTGTACTGAGGCATGGTAATTAAGCGTCCTCGCCGCCCTCGGGTTGGTATTTGTGTCGCCCACTGAGCGGGTGGGCTTACATCACTCCAAGGAGTGGCATGCCATCCCCAGTTTGGACGAAGATGGGATGAAGCTTTCTCCATATCAGTCTGATCAGCACTACAAGACAGATAGCTCGTTGAGCGCAAGGCGCCTGTGAGCAAATACAAGCCACATGATACAAGATAGGAGTCCTCCGGAACTCAGACACGGCTATTTATATCTGAGGCTATGGCCTGAGCCAGAGACCCAGGGGCCGGCAGAGGTGCTCCTAGTTAGAAGATGAGAGGAGTGATTTATTTTTGGCTGGTTTTGACCCGCGTAGGGGTATATAGATTGTTTGCTTGCTTGGCGCCATCCGGCTTATGGGGGTTGGTATTGGCTCTTTCTTTCTACTTGTATATCTATTTATGTTTTATATACTAGTTAATAGACAACAGGCCGTCAGCGCCTACATGTGCACGCCGCCCTATCGCAGCGTAAAGCCCCGATTCGCTCATGCCGCCTTCGATTCGCTATCTCCTGCTATACGGAATTGCTAGTTATGCTATCTATATTCAGTTGTATTCAATTGTTTTCAGTTGCTTTTGCATACCAGTACCAGCGGTAATCGACGCCCAGTGGGGCGTCAGAGATTACTTGCCTCGGCAAGTACTCATGTGACGAGAGGCGATCCCTCGTGATTCCATCCGCCTATAGGAGCCACGCCTCCGTCATCCGGAGTCTTATTCCAGAGGTGTAGCTCTTTTTCTTTTATTATACAGTATGGGTAGGTCGGGGCCCTGTCCCGATCATTTACTACTCATAGAGGCTTGCAGATTGTATGCTTATCTCCCTCGTGGTCGCTGAGTCATTATGTGTGGCCGCATTGTGTTCGGATTTCGTTTGTAAGTATTCTTGTTTATGCTGGTCGTAAATATAGCTGATAGTAATGGTGACCTGCCGGTCACGTAGTTATTCAGTCTTCTATGCTGAGCTCTTTAGATGACTAGATGAAAGATGGTGGCTCTTGTCGGCCCGCATAGATTCCCTTTTATGAGTATGTCTCTCGGTTAGTCGTTATTTGCAGATGTGTGGCTATAGGCTGCTGGCTTGAGAATGTGGTTGGCAGCCATTATATAGCCCGTTGTTTCTAGAAATCTGAAATAGAGCTAGCCAGGCACCGGGACAGTTTAGGCTCACCGCTAGCAGCCCAGTCCTACTAGGGCAATTGTGTGCGCCATACCCCCCAAGGCGGGGCGTGACAAACTTGGCACGTAGCAGTCGGTCCTTCAGGAGTCCGTGCCGGCTAAGTAGAATTGTCTATGGATGTGTTGTGCACCACATACTAAAGGCAGGAGGCTACGAGGCATGATAGGATGGCTACTTTTTCTCATCAATCGTGCTATAGAGCTGCATGAAGATAGGGTTGAGTCCCTAAAACTTATCATATTCTTTGTCTACAGATAAGAATGGCAGACCAGCGACACTCTGCCACCGGCAGAAGATTAGACACAACAGCAGGAGAAGGCACTTAGGATGTGCCTCGCCACGAGTCACTCGACCGAGGGCGTATATAGAGGCTTCATCATGTTCTTCCTCAAGCAGCGCTTCCCTTACATCGAGCCGCTGGGCACTACACCTCCCCCGGTAGCTCCTGCACCCTCGCCATCAGACCAGGAAGTTCAGCGTCAGTGGTTATGTTGGCACAAATGATGGCCACACAAATGGGCCAACAAGAAGCTACAATTCTAGAAAGGCAGATAATCTTCAAAGTAGATCAGTAGTTCCGTGGTCAGTTTTTGCACCGGGTCCCCCGCTTACAAGGTCAGATCAGGCAGAGGACCCTCAGGACTTTCTAGATCGATGCAAAGAATTTTCGAGGTTAGCATGTGACCCCTTCGTAGCCGCTTGAGTTGGCAGTGTTTCGCTTGGCAGGACATAGGATTACTATGGTACAAGAGTTGGAAAGGTCCCGAGGGAGAGATGTTACCCTCCGACTGACTAGCTTCGGAGGCCTGAGACCGTTACTTGCTTACGAGAGGATCCGGGGCAGGCCCGGGATGGATTAGTTTTTACATCTAAGCGTGGGGTTGAGGAGCCGCAGTATGCTTTGCGCTTGACTTTAGGCCTGCTATGCTCCAAAGATTTGCTGATACTATGCCTGCCTAGAGTTCATGCATTTATTATGGGTCCGAACCCGGAATATACTGAGGCATGCATGACGGCTACGCATTGTAGTGATATGGATATTGCCCGAGTACGTGCCTTTGCTCGCATCTATTGAGGGCCTGGACGCGCAGGCGAGACACAAGCAGAACAAAGACCACAAAGAGAGGACTGGATGATGGCGCAAAGGGAGGTTCAGAGAGGACCCAGGCCACGACTATCAGACAGACCCCTAGACCCCCCACCACCACAAAGAGCGGCCAAATGAGGCAGATCTCGTCGCCGAGGCGCCGTGAGCCCGGCAGCGCCTCCTGCAATGAGAGATTCCCTGCAGCGTAGAAGGGGAGAGCGTGAGCGCATTCACACCTCACCACCCTTAATAATCGACTACATACCGGAGCTTCAGATATGGCTCCTTGTGTTATATTTGCGGGCAATAGGGGCACCGATGAGAGATAGTCCACTCGCAGGACAGAAAACAGATAGTCGATGTGGGATCCACAGGGCCATGAGCTCCCGCAGCCCCAAGCAGTGGCGTAGGCCCTCGGTGCTCAGTGGAGGCCGAGGTAGATCAGGAGCCTCCAGTTCGGGTACGGGCTCAAACCGTACTTATGCACTACCGTGTGGAGACACTGATATGCCTGTGATGTAGTAACAAAAATGCATGAATTAACTGCTCATGTCCTCGCTTATGTACCGACATCCAGGGTCCACTCTGCCATATATTAACCCATTTGTGGCATGAAAGTTTAATATTGCACCAGAGTTGTTTACAGCAGCCCTTTTCAGTATCCACACCCACAGAATTCTATTGTAGCTATGCACTTACTCGAGGGCTTGGCGTGAGGTTGCCGCCGATTGCCGACTATAGTAGACTTGGTAGAGCTAGGAAATGATAGACTTCGATGCCAATGGGAATGGATTGGTTAGTGACGTGCTATGCAATGTAGAATGTTGGACCAAGACGGTCCGATCTCACCTTCTGTGAGAGAGGTAGTGCGGGGAGTGGAGAGGCAGCACAAACTCTACGCCTGGGGTAGTAGGCTTCTATTTTCCTAAATTTCAAAAAGGGAAATTGATAAGAGTATATTTACCACTCATTGGGAGTGTCTGTGATGTTCAGCAGAATCTCCCGACACTCCAGTTCTGCTCCGGTAGAACGAGTTCTCACGTGTTTCCAGATGAGTGTCAGGCCCCGTAAAGGGAAATAGATTTTTCTATTGATTGGTTACTGTGTACTCAAACTCCATATCAATTCCTCCCTATCAAGACTCTGAACTTCGTGAGAGTTACAGGAGCAGCTGAAAGATTTTCTAGATAAAGGTTTATCTGTGCCGAGTACTGTACATGGGGTGCGCCGGGCCATTTGAGAGGAAGAAAGATGGCTCACCCGTATGTGTATAGATTATTGCGCTTGAATAAAAGCCACGTTGGAAGAATAAATACCCACTTCCCAGAATAGATGATTTATTTGATCAGCCACAGTGGAGCCGTATACTTCTCCAAGATTGACTATGGTCCGGATATCATCGTGTTCGAGCACTTGAAAGAGAAATTCCCAAAACCATGCTCAGACCCGACATATGGACACTTTGAATTTCTAGTTATGTCCTTTGGGTTGACGAATGCCCCAATAATATTCATGGACCCGATGAATAAAGTATTTTTCAGACCATACCGGACATGTTCGATATATTTATTGATGATATTCCCGGTGTATTCCCTGCTCCGCGTGAGCACCAGGCTCATTTACGGACAAAGGTCTGTGCATTCTAAGGAACCGCCATATATGCTGTTCTCCAAGTGTGAATTCTGGCTTAACTCAAAGAGTCTTTTTGGGGCACATTGTGCCTGGAGCGTCAGATGTTGTTGACACTGTGAAAACGGTAAGGCCAAAAACATGGCTAGGCCTACCACTCCGACTCAAGTCCCAGCTTTCGGGGTTAGTGGGATATTGCAGGGAGATTTGTTGAAGGGTTCTCTAATATAGCGGCACCTTCCGACCAAACCGATGCGTCAGCAAGAAAGTTTCAAAGTGGGATGTAGGTGATGTGAGCAGAGCTTCCAGGAACTGAAAGACAGATTAACCTCCTGTCCAGTGTTAGCATTGTTTTGGCATGTATGCGATTTGGTGTATGGCACTATGGATCAGCGCCAAAGTTGGGTTGTACATGCAGCATGGTATGACGAGCATGCCTTCCACAGCTGAGGAAACATGAAAGAATTACCCTACCCACGACCTGGAGTGCGCCGCAGGATCCACGCCTAAAGATATGCAGAGGTTTATCATGTTTCCAGGTGGTGTCATACCGCTAAAATGCATTGCCGATTGGTTGGTTTGGAACAGGGGAATCAGCGTTGATTGGGTCGACATTGTTCAGCAGTCGAGGAGAAAGTTGCAAGCTTATCATAGAACGCCTACTGACTGCACAGAGCCGCCAGAAGTTGGCATATGATGTTCTAAGGAGAACGGAATCTCAAGGAACGATCGGTATTTTTGAAAGTATCACCATGAAAGGGGTGATGAGATATGGCTGAAGGGTAAGATCAAATTTCAAGGTCTGCGCCGCCTTATCGATTCGGCTGAAAGATAGGCCGAGTGGCATGGCGAGTTGAACTTGCCTCCAGAGTTAGAATCCGTTCATCCGGTCTTTCATGTATCCACAAGCGAGGAAATGCATAGGAGACCCGCCCATAGCCCCAAATTGCAGATATCCGTGTTACGTAAGAGTCGGGTTTACGAAGAGGTTCCGTGAGCTATCCTGTATGCATGCAGATCTCAGATTGAGAAATCCAAAGATATTGCGTTGGTCAAAGTACTGTGGCGCAATACAGGAACCAGAGAGGAGATGACGTGAGTGGAGGAAATATGAAAGCTAGATATCCTCACTTGTTCCTGTGCCCAGTCATAAAGTGTAACAAGTATGTTAGTATTGTTACCTATGTAGTTCCTTATAGTTGTATATGTATAATGAAAGATTGGATGTTTAGCTATCACGTGAATCCTATAGTATTGTGTGTGGAGTACCTAGTATTGGACTTTTCTGTGTTTCAGGTTTTTGGGGTAGTCCATATTATAGGGGAAACTCACAAATTTTCCTAGAAACAAGTTGAGTTAGTTGAGTAGTCCTCTAAATAAAGGCTACTGAAAAACCCATCGTTTCAAGGGAGGGAGAATATACACCCCCGTAAGACTTCAGCACCTAGATGGCCTATTCGCGCCTTGGTTAAGCATATTTGAAAGTCATACGTGCTAGAAAAAGGCCCGGGAAAGATCGGACGCGGAAATGGGTTTGACCATCATGAAGGAGCCTGGGCGTATTCTCCGCTGATGGCACCGTGTCACCGGAGGGGGCCACCGAATTGGCTCCGTGACACGTTGGCCTGTCCAGCTCAAGTATATAAAAAGCCCCACTTCGGTTTTAAGTGTCATTTATCTTATAATTTGAAATCTCGCATGAGAACAAGAGAGAAGACGAAGAGGGTAATAAAATATCGTCCGATTACTGCTAAACGCCGTCCAATTCTAAATTAACCTCAGGTACTGAGGTCTTACATATATTACCCCATGACTTTGTTTCATGAAATACGCGCAGCTCACAAATCGGTTTAGCTACCGACCTAAGGTAAGTAGAATTGCTCCAAACTAGTGTTACCGTGCTCCTAGCTGAAAAGTGAATATTTCTCCCTTCCGGACCCAAAATAGCAAGCTTTTGACCGTCTTTCATAAGCCTTAAAGTTTAGGCTATAATTATACGAAAGCGACGTTTTCCTTCAGAATCGTGTTGCATTTAGTACCACCTGACGTGTATATGAATGCAAAGCAAGAAAGAATATAATCGGGACTGGAGCCATCTTGACAATGGATAACTCGAGGTTAAGGTATGTAAAGCAGTTTCTCTGACAAGTTAGTAGCCTTAGCCTTATTAATCATGGCAACACCGTATTGAGTTCTCGGAGTTGAACAAGTTGAGTATTGAGTAAGTTTAGTAAATCTCGGGTTTGCGCTGCCGTATCGTACTAAACCAAAAGTTATAAAGCATGCGCTGCAAAGGGCGAGTTAGCATTCCAGATTCATATAGCCTATTATATGATTAGCAAGCATGTTGTTAGAATAAAAAGATACAGATTTTTACAATAAAGTTAGTAAAGTAAAAATCGTATAGATGACAAAGATGGGTGGCTACGCACTAGCCATTCAGACAGATGGAGATATCTTGCCATGCACTCAGCCATCCGCATACAGATAGTATCTTTGCTACAAGCAAATTAGCCATACAGTTAAATAAAGATTAAGAGATTCAGTATAAAACAAAGATGAGAATTAGATAAAACACAGAAATAGATCGAATAAGAACGATTTATAGCATTTTCGCTAAACATGCTTGCTATTTATTTTTGCTATTTGTTGTTGAGACTTGATGTGTGTGAGGGCATCTTATTAAGCGTCCTCGCTGCCCCTGTGTTAGTAACTGTGTCGACACGCCCGCTAGAGGTTGAGGATACATCGCTCTACTGAGTGGCATGCTGTCCCCAGATTGGACGAAGTTAGGATTAAGCTTTCCCCATACGCTCCGACTTGCACTACAAGACATGTATAGCTCCATGGCGCAAGCGCCCAGGAGCAAATATTATAGTTTCAGTTACAGATGGGGTGATAGAGTCCTCCGACTCGCATACGGTTATTTATATTAGAGGCTATGGCCCCAGCCGGAGACCTAGGGCCTAAGCAGAGAGTTCCTAGTTAGCGTATGAGTGAGTGATTTATTTTTTACGGTTTTGACCCGGGTAGGGGTATAGATTGTTTGCTTGCCTGGCGGCATCCCATTATGGGGGGTTGGTATTGGCTCTTGCTTGCTACTTGTATATATCTATTTATGTGCTATACTAGTTATACAGTCATCGCGTCTACAGTACGTCGCCCTACGCATGTAAAGCCCATTCCCAGTTCATGTCAGCTTTTACAGATCAGCTATCTCCTACTATACTGAATTCTAGTTATGCTATCTATTTTCAGTTGTATTCAATTGTTTTCAGTTGCTTTGCATACTCAAAGACTATGCATCACGCCAGCGAGCGCCAGACATTGCCTCAGGTACTCATAGATGAGGAGGCGATCCCCGTGATTCCAAACACCATAGAGTCACTCGTCATCCTGTTCGATATCCGTGAGGTGTAGCTATTTTTCTTTTATTATACGCATGGGTAGGTTTGTGGCCCTATCCCGATCATTTCTATCATTACTCATAGAGGCTTGCGGTGATTGTATGTGTTTATCTCCCCGTGGTCGGGCTTGAGCCGAAATGTGCGGTGTGGCCGCATTGTGTTCGCCATTTAGTATTCTTGTTTATCTATTTGTAAGTGTCATAGCTTGAAGAATGCAGACCACCTGGCCACGTAGTTATTCCGCCCTCTCTATGTTGAGCGTTTCAGATGACTAGACAAAGATAGGCCTTGTCTACTGCAAGGCATAGATTCCTTGCTATGAGTATGTCCTCCTGGGTTAGCTGTTACGTATTGTGTGGCTATAGCCCAATGGGCGGAGTATCGTGGTTTACAACCATTATATAGCCCATGTTTCCGTAAATCTTAACATAGCTAGCTGTGCACCATGTGCTTAGGCTCACCAGTTAGCAGCCCAGTCCTGTGCTAGGGCACTGTGTGTGCCGCTCATACCCCCTGCGGGGCGTGACATGAAATGTACCGAGTATGCAAGGTAAGTAAAACCGCTTAAGTAAAGTAAAACATTTAAAGCATTTCATAACATATCATAAGCTTTCATATCTGAGAGGAGGGCTTTCATTCCTTCTTTATGAAATCATAATCTTTTCATAACATGAAAATACATTGCTTCATAACATCATAACTGACTCGAAAGACTCAAAGCTGAAATATGACATTTATAAGAAAAGTTGAACAATGAGTCAAACCTTGCATTTAGATCATGCCTGTGTATATATAAATCATGAGTAGTAAATAAGCATAACTGAATCATGAGGAATACTAGTAGACTTGTCACATCACCGACATACCACGATAGAGCTTATATGGTCCCAACTATCACACTCAAGTGGGTAGAGCTGTCCAAAGCCTTGCCAGGGCTAAAGATGATACCATGATATCGATATCAAGCTGAAGGTCCAATCGGGGCAGGGGATAGCTCACAGGGGAGGTCCCAACATAATATGTACAACAATGTAAACCTATGTTGGTGCGTAGTTCTAGGGCATAGGGTGCTCGACCCTTAACCCGCTCGGTGCTAGACTCTTCTCTCAAAAACATGCATATGCTCTACATCATTTTAAAACGAAGCTCAACATTGTCGAAGACAAAGCTCAATAATGAAATTATGCATAAACTCAACATCGTATGAAAACAAAGCTCAACATTGTCTATTGACAAAGCTCAATAATGGAATCATGCATAAACTCAACATCATATGAAAACGAAGCTCAATAATGACATACATCTCCATGGTGAAATCATGCACATGAGAAGCTCTATTTCGAAACATACCACAAGCTCAAAGATAAGTGGAATCCCTTGTTCCAAAACCATGTGGTAAGCTTACTTTAGAGATACTACATCATCAAATTTGATATAAGGGATTTGCCCAATATCATAATCATGGGTAGATTTAGAAACATGTTTTTCATCATCAAATCTCATCATCATCATACATTCAACATCATTCTCTTCATTCATGAACTTCTCATCAATGGGCCTTTAATTTCATAAAACTAGAAAACACAATATTGATTAAAAACACTTTATAATCTTCCCATGCTTTACAATTCATCAATAGAAACATAATTTAATCATGCCCATGCTTAGAAATCGAAGATTTATGCAATTGGGTGAAAACCCCATAACTTGATCATAGGAATTTCTCATACTTAAATAGTGGTTGGGCATGGGTGTGGAAGGAAACACCCACTCATAACCCAACATACCTGGAAGGGATAGATTCCACCACTTCTTTTATTGCCCAAGACGAAATTAGATGGAAACCTTGAAATCTATCCTTGAATCACTTCTTCAACCTCTCAAGTTTGCATCCATGGAAAGAAATAACTTAGAATAGATTTTCCCCTCCTTAAACCCACTGAAACGAGCCTTAAATGACATAGTATAGGCCCCTAGAACTTAGGAATGACGGGAATACGCTTACTGAAATCACAGAAAAACTGCTCACTAGACAAAACAATGGACGACCCTATGGGTCGTTGGAGGATACCACGGCCCATGGTGTCTACTCGTTCTTTGCACTGTCCAGGCTAGGCCTCGGCTCACATAACGACCTAAACAATGGATCGTTTAATCCTACAATGGGTCATCTAATCACCCGTTGTTTCCTTCATCAACCTAGGCACTTTCTCAAACAACGAGCCTTACCACGTCTCGTTACTAGAATCCACGATTTGTGGTCTTATTCCTTCACATACATTAACCACCTCAGTAAGCTAAGAACGGCTGCTCACCACAATCCGTGGTACCTCACGACGGGTTGTTGGGCGGCCCGTGGCATCCCTGAACCTCAAGTCCAACTCTCACCACAATTCCGTACGACGACTCATTGGACCGGTCATTGTCTCCACTAACCCACAACCAAAAACCTTTCACGACTCTCTCCCATGGGTCGTTGGTTGATCGCACGATCAGTGGAACCTCTAGTTCTGCAACAATTTTCCCTAGTTTCAGCCGTTTTAATTTTTAAACTCCCAGCTCTAATCTTAGGCACTTTCAGGGTACTACAAAGGCCCCTTGGGGGCAGGGAAAGCTCACAAGGATGGTCCCAAAAAATCTGAACATACCTAAGTTGGTAGGTAGTTCTGAGGTACAGGGTTTACAAGGCCCCTTTGTGCTAGACACTACTCCCAAAACAAGCATATATTCTCCATTTTTTTTCAATGAAGTTAAACCATCGTCTTGTGACCAAGCTAAATCATAATAGTACATGCATAATCTAATAACATATCATTCGTAATCTCAGCTCAACCATACCACAAGCTGAAAAGTGGGAGTCTAGACTCCAAAACCATGTGGTAAGCTAATAACATAAAGTTGAAGTAAATCATGAAACATACTTGATCATATGGGATTACCAAACTTGTACATTCTTTGAGATGGTCAAAATCATGGGTATAAACATGGGTAATTTGAAATAATACTTTCATCATATACATCTCATCATACTTGAAAACATATATCATAATCTCAACCTTTCATGAACTTTCATAATTGTAAGACTTTGAAATCATAAATTTGTAATAAAAATCATTATAAAACATGCCCTAGAATCTTAAAACAACATTTGAAACATAAATAGAATTTACCCATGATAGATACTTAGAGAATTTCAAAAGTTGGGTTAAAACCTCATAGATTCATCAACCTTGAATTACATGAATTTATAAAAGAATTTGGGAATGGAAGAAAAAGGAATACTCCTATTAATAACCCTACATTCCTGGGTACTTTGATTTCACAATCTTCCTTGCAAACCCAAGTGAATAGAGGGAGAACCTAAGCAATCCCCTAGCTTTTTCTTCAATAAACTCCTTGATCTTGCATGCATGGAATGGGGATGTTTAAAATAGGTTAAGCACCCTTAAAATCCTTCTAACTAAGCTTAAAATGACGTAGTTTAGGACTTAGGAGCTTAGAAATTATGAAAACACCCTTACTAAGATGTAGGTAAAATACACGCTGCCAGTCACCGTAAGGGACACCATGACTCGTGGTGTACCTAACGACTCGTGGGGACCCACCCTCGGGTACACTACCCAAAATCAACATCCATGCTTGCTTCTAACCACGACCAACTCCACG
>JACEIK010000594.1:283823-296957 GCA_018107945.1 Datura stramonium
TAAATGCAGTTATACGTCCCTGACTAGTCTTGGACCCTAGTTTCAAGCTATCAGCTTAGTAGTTCAGTTTAGGTTTTCCAGTGGGAGTAGAACTTAGCACTGAGCGGGCCGGGGTTCCAGCGCACCCAGGTTCCCAGAACTACATTACCAACGTAAGTTATAGTATTGCTTGGCCTGATTGGCCCCAGTATTTTATGATCACCCAGTTCATGCCTTTATACCCTTGCAAGGTATATTGGGTCCTACCAGTGGGGTGCATACATCGGACTCCACATCTAGCTCACGTGGTTATATGTCGGTTATATACTCTCCCACTAGTCAGTCTAGTCCAACTTCAGAATAAGAATCTTAGTCCAGTTTTAGATCTATCAGTTAAGTTCAGTTCAGTGCAGTATTTTAGATTCAGTATTATAGATTTAGGGCATGCCTTTGAGCACCAGACAGGGTCATTTTGACCATCTCAGATACTTTAAATTATTTCAGTTCAGATAATTAGTTGGTCATTTAATTTCTTTCCAGTGCAGTCATTTACATCTATCAGTATATTCCTCTCGCATACTCAGTACATTCAAAGTACTGACGCATACTTTTATGTTGTATATCATGATACAGCTGCAGGTTCTCAGACTCAGCACCGCTAGACGCCGTAGTTCAAATACTCTGCCTCAGCAGTGAAGTGTGAGTCCTCATCATCTGAGGGAGTTACTTTCTTCCTTTCAGTCATTTATTAGTTTTAGTTAGAATTAGAATTAGCTGGGGGCTTGTCCCAGCAACTCCTCATTTAGATGGCTTTCAGGCAGACATGATTTTCAGATGTATCAGTATTAGTCAAATGTGTTGAACTTTATGTCTTTATACTTGCCTTTCATAAATATTTTATGATATTATTTCAAAGTTCTACAGTGCATGTTTACTCAGAATGCTAGTGTATGATAGATTGAGGGTTGACTTAGGGTAACTTATGACTTCAAGTACCACGTTACGTCCAGGGTGTAGGCTCGGATCATGAAAAACTTGGTATCCAAGCGCTAGGTTTAGAGTATCCTCAGAAATCCTGAAATTGGCATCGAGTAGAGTCCTTTTCATGGGTGTGAAGCGCGCCACACTTATGATGAGGAGGCTACACGATATTATTAGGAAAATTCCCTTTTATTCATACTCCTTATCGTGCGTTAAAGTTCAATTCTAGAAATTCCCTTCTAACTCGTGCTCTATTTCGTTTCAATGAACAATGCCTCCCCGATATGGAAATGGACGAAGGGCTGGTAACGCCAATTGACCCGCCCTATCAACCCCGATAGCTCCTCAGGATGAATCCATATCTACCGCCGAATTCACGGTGGCCATTTAATTGCTGGCTCAAACAGTCACCAACCAAGTGAACCAGCAGGTGGTTCTAGTAGCCACAAATAGGTCTGCAACTACTGCTCAGGTGCGGGATTTTACCCGGATGAACCCTCTAGATTTTCATGGAACGAAGGTGGGAGAGGA
Organism: Datura stramonium; assembly: GCA_018107945.1. NCBI lineage: Eukaryota > Viridiplantae > Streptophyta > Magnoliopsida > Solanales > Solanaceae > Datura > Datura stramonium. The sequence continues at coordinate 285,315 of JACEIK010000594.1, forward strand.
CCCATAAGGGTTTGTAGATGAGATTAGAAATATCACCCGAATTATGGGTGTCAGTTCCTATAAAAGTGCTGATTTGGCTTCCTACCAGCTGAAAGGAGTAGCCCAAGTCTGGCATGACCAGTGGAAGGAAGGAAGGCCAATGGATGCAGGACCAATGGAGTGGGAAGAATTTCACACATCTTTTCTGGATAGGTTTTTCCCTCGGGAGTTGAGGGAGGCTAAGATGGCGGAATTTATGAATCTGCGTCAGGGAAATAGAACAGTGGAGGAATATGCTCAGGAGTTTACCAGACTATCAAAGTATGCTCCGGAGATGGTAGCCGAGCCAAGGGATCGCATGTTGAACTTCGTAAATGGAGTATCTAATCTGGTCCTCAAGGAGTGCAGGATGGCAATGCTAATCAAGAATATGGACCTTTCTAGCTTAATTGTGTATGCCCAACAGATTATGGCCGAAAAGCTAAAATACATGGAAAGAAAGAAAAAGCGAGCAAGGATTGTCTAGTCATATTTCATCCATCAGAGGTCTAGCGGTAGTAGCCGCCCACAGCCATATCCCCAGCAACAATAGCAGCAGAGAGCCCTAACACCTAGTTCAGCCAGTGCCCCAACCTTTCGGTCCCACCAATATCGGAGGGGTGGGTCATCTGGCACTCATTCTCAGTCTTATAGTATTGGGAACAAGTATCCAGCTTGTCCCAAGTGTAATAGGAATCACCCAGGAGAATGCCTTCAGGGACAAGAGGGCTGCTTTGGGTGTGGACAACTTGGACAAAGGCTTAAGGAGTGCCCGTCAGCAGGGCAAGGGAGATCAAAATCCACCACATCATCATCTCCAGTAGGTAGACCATTCCAGCGGGCTAACACATCAGGTACAGATGGCGGTCAGCGCCAAAATCATTTCTATGCTCTATTTTCCCATCGGGATCAGGAAAACTCACCTGACGTAGTTACTGGTATGTTACGTCTCTTCCACCTAGACGTATATGCCCTCTTAGATCCAGGAGCTACCCTTTCGTTCGTGACTCCTTATATAGAGGTTCAGTTCAATATAAGTCCAGAGGTCCTCTCAGAATCATTCTTAGTCTCCACCCCAGTTGGTGAGTTAGTTAGAGCCAGTCGGGTGTATAGAAATTGCCCAGTCTCAGTCCTGAACAAAGTAATTCCAGCTGATCTCGTAGAGATAGACATTGTCGATTTCGACCTTATTCTCGCCATGGATTGGTTACGCTCCTGCTATGCCTCAGTTGATTGCAGAACTAGAGTTGTCAACTTCTAGTTTCTTAAGGAGCCAGTATTATAGTGGACAGGCAACAATTCAGCGCCTAAGGGTAGGTTTATTTCCTACCTTAAGGCCCAAAAACTCATTTCCAAAGGATGTCTATATCATCTGGTTCGGGTCAAGGATTCCAACTCTGAGACCCCAGTCATTCAGTCAGTTCTAGTGGTTAGTGAGTTCCCAGATGTTTTTCCCGAAAATCTTCCTGGAGTTCCCCCTGAATGGGAAATAGACTTCGGAATAGATCTCCTCCCAGAAACTCAGGCCATCTCCATCCCTCCTTACAAAATGGTTCCAACTGAGCTTCAGGAGTTGAAGGAGCAGCTAAAAGATCTTCTTGACAAGGGTTTTATCAGACCCAGCATCTCTCCCTAGGTGCTTCAGTGCTATTCGTGCGTAAGAAAGACGGTACCCTCAGAATGTGCATAGATTACTGTCAGCTGAACAAGGTCACAGTTAAGAACAAGTACCTTCTACCCAGAATTGACGATCTATTCGATCAACTTCAGGGAGCCAGTTGTTTCTCTAAGATCGATCTCAAGTTAGGGTACTATCAGTTAAAAGTTAGAGAGAGTGACATACCGAAAACAACATTCAGAACTTGGTATGGTCACTACGAGTTTGTGGTGATGTCCTTTGGGTTAACGAATTCCCCAGCAACCTTCATGGATTTGATGAATAGGGTTTTCAAGAAGTACCTAGATATGTTTGTCATTGTATTTATCGACAACATTCTGGTGTACTCCCAAAATGAAGAAGATCATACCAATCACCAAAGGTTAGCATTACAGACTCTCAGAGATCGCCAGTTATTCGCCAAGTTCAGCAAGTGTGAATTCTGGATGAAGTCTGTGACTTTCTTGGGTCATGTGGTCTCAGGTTAAGGGATACAAGTAGATCCTCATAAGATAGCAGCAGTGAAGGACTATCCCAGACCGACCTCTCCTACTGAAATCGAGAGTTTTCTGGGCTTAACAGATTATTACCGACGATTTTTAGAAGGTTTCTCCTCCATAGCATCTCCTATGACCAAGTTAACTCAGAAGAAGGTGAAATTCCAGTGGTCAGACGAGTGTGAGAAGAGTTTCCAGGAGTTTAAGACTTGACTCACTACTACTCCCTGTTAACCTTACCGGAAGGATCAGAAGCGTTAGTTGTTTATTGTGACGCTTTCAGAGTTGGACTCGGTTGCGTTCTGATGCAGCGGGACAAAGTGATAGCCTATGCCTCCAGACAGCTCAAAGTTCATGAGAAGAATTATCCAACTCATGACTTGGAGTTGGCAGCGGTGATATTTGAGTTAAAAATATGGAGACATTACCTATATGGAACTCATATAGATGTATTCACATATCACAAGAGTCTTCAGTATGTGTTCAGCTAGAAGGACCTAAACCTCCAATAGATAAGGTGGTTAGAGCTCCTGAAAGACTACGACATGAGTGTACTATATCACTCGAGCAAAGTCAATGTGGTGGCTGACGCCCTAATCAGACGGTCTATGGGGAGTGTGACTCATGTTAAGGAGAATAAAAAAGAGTAAGCAAAGGATGTTCACAGACTAGCCCGGTTAGGGCTGCAGTTAGTAGACTCAGCTAAAGGTGGGGTAGTAGTGCAAAATGGGCGGATTCATCCTTGGTAGTTGAAGTTAAATCCAGAAAGGATGAAGATCCAGTTCTAATTAAACTTAAGGGAGTGGTCCTCAGGAAAGAGATAGAAGCTTTCTCCCAAGAGGAGGATTGGGTGCTTCGTTACCAGGGTAGGTTGTGCGTACCATATGTTGGTAAATTGAGACAATAGATCCTAGCCGAAGCACACAGCTCGAGATACTCTATTCACCCCGATGCTACTAAAATGTACAATGACTTGCGGGATATTTACTAGTGGAACGACATGAAAAGGGATATCTCCGAATTTGTAGCACAGTGCCCAAATTGCCAGCAAGTCAAGGTAGAACACCAGAGACCCAGAGGCATGACTCAAGATATCAGTATACCTACATGAAAGTGGGAAGAATTGAATATGGACTTCATTACGGGTTTACCTCGGACTCGCCAACATCATGACTCAATCTGGGTGGTAGTAGATCGGATGACCAAGTCATCTCATTTCCTCCTTGATAAAACTACAGACTCAGCTGAGGACTATGCCAAACTTTTCATCCGAGAGTTAGTTAGACTTCATAGGGTGCCATTGGCCATTATTTCAGATAGGGGTACCCAGTTCACCTCCTATTTCTGGAAGTCTTTTCAGAAGGGACTTGGAACTCAGGTCAAGCTCAGCACCGCTTTTCACCCACAGACCGATAGGAAAGCAGAGCAGACCATTCATACCCTATAAGATATGCTAAGAGCGTGCACGATCAATTTTAAGGGTAATTGGGATGACCACTTGCCTCTTATCGAGTTTGCGTACAACAACAGTTACCATTCTAGTATCCAGATGACCCCATTTGAAGCAGTGTATGGTAGAAGGTGTCGATCTCCTATAGGGTGGTTTGAAGTTGGTGAAGCTACCTCCATAGGGCCAGACTCGGTTCATGAGGCAATGAAGAAAGTTTAGCTCACTCGAGAAAGGTTGGAAACATCTCAGAGCCGCCAGAAATCTTATGCCGATGCGCGGAGAAGAGAGTTGGAGTTTGCAGTTGATGAATGGGTATACCAAAAAATTTCACCCATGAAAGGGGTGATGAGGTTTGGAAAGAAAAGGAAGCTCAGTCCAAGGTATGTGGGACCTTATAGAATTTTGAGGTTTATTGGCAATGTGGCCTATGAGTTAGAGTTACCTTCAGAGCTAGCAGTTGTACATCCAGTTTTCCATGTGTCACTTCTGAAGAAGTGCATCGCAGATCCAACTTCAATTGAGCAATTGGACAGTGTGGGAATAAAGGATAGTCTCTCATATGAGGAGGTACTAGTACAGATCCTTGACCGTCAGGTTTGTAAGCTAAGAAACAAAGAGGTAGCTTTAGTCAAGGTTTTATGGAAAAATCAGCAGGTTGAAGGAGCTAGTGGGAGGCCGAAGCAGATATGATGGCCAAATACTCGCATTTGTTCTCTACCGGCTCTAGCACAGTTTGAGATATTAGTTTTGACCCTAGAACTCAATTTAGTTTTCATGACTCAGTTCATATGTTCAAGTCTCTTTTATGTTTTTGAATGTATGTATGAAAAGTAAATTCAATTCAGCCATGTATTTTGAAACGGAGTTAGTTGTTCCGTCATTTTTGGAGTTAAATGAATAGTATCTAGAACCTTGATTGTTATTCTCTTCTTTCCTGTGTGTTTTCTAACATTCGAGGATGAATATTTCCAAGGGGGAGATATTGTAATGCCCCGGAAACTCAAAATCAATATTTGGGACTTAAAACCAAAAAAAATAGAAAACTGAAAAAATGTTGCAGGACGACCCACCTGACGAGTCGTTAAGTAACCTCAGGACTCGTTAGGTGAGCCGTGAGGAGAAGGCTGGTTAATGTAAGGGAGGGAGGTAGTGTACCTAATGAGGGACATAACGAGTCGTGGTCACTGACCACGACCTGTTAAGTCACCCGTGGTCAGGTTTGAGTTGAGAATATATTTAGTTGACCAGTGTATTTAACGAGTGGGTGCAACGAGTCATTATCTGTGTCGATAACTCGTTAAGTGACTCGTTACTGGACTTAGCATTAAATCTCCAAAATGAGATAGTGTGGTCTACGACTAGTGACCACGAGTCGTGATCATAGACCACGACTAGTTGGGTCCCTCGTGGTGGCCTACTGAGGATCCCAAGCAGTGTACCTGTCGGGAGTGACCACAAGTTGTGGTCAGTCACCACGATTCGTTAGGTCACCCATTAGGGTCACCTGGCAGTTTTTCCCAGTGATTTTCTAAGGGCTATTTAGTAATTTCCTATTCTCCTAAGCTTTAAACCACGTCGTTTTTTATGTAAAAGCAGACTTATTAGAGGGTTTGGACGGTTCCTCCCCTCATTCTCACGTTTATTCTCAGGAAACTTATTGAAAGTCCTCTCAAGAAACTCTCAAGCAAGCTTAGGGTTCTCAACTATTGCAACAGTTCAAGTCTTCTTCTCCGGGAGAATTTTAGTCAGGTATGTGGGAATTCAACGAGGGAATTGTCCTTCCCTTGTGTCCCCCAAAATCCTACCATAACTCCCTTATCAATTATATCCCTGAGCTTTGAAATACGAATGAATAATATGTTAGCTTTCGTTAACTTCATCTGGAATAATATCCATGCTTATTTTCCATATTATCTTTATCAGTTCCTAATTAATTTGTCAATGTTTGTACAAAAGTGAATTTAAGCCCTAACTTTCGATTAATGACTTTTGCTTATTAAATTCCATCTAGTGAATGAAGATTGTTTTTGGATGAATTTCCTAGAAATTCTTACTATATATATGTTGAGCGATTATTACATTGATCAGAATGAGTTTAGCCTTGTCGAGTGAGATTTCTTTAATTCTTGAGATTTCGGCATATAATGAAAATTATCGTGTTGTTGGGATAAGTTGAGTTCTCTATTAGTTGTTAGTAATTCAGACCAGTTATAACGTAGAATCTCTTCAGAATTATCTAGAAAATTGTCAATTGATCAGTTTGACTTGGGTCCTTTCCCGAGGTGTTAGTGGTGCCTCTCAGTTATCATAATCAGACTTAGATCATAGTTTTTTGGTACATTAGGCAGTCATGACACTCCGGTATATAGATCTGACCAGCCCCAGGACCCCAGTTCAGTTACAACTTGTTCTAGACGGTTTCGACGCTTCCAGACAAGCAGCTCTGACCAGTCTAGAATCCAGTTTAAAAATCTGGTCCGATAAGGCTCTCAGGGTACATGCAGTTATACGTCCCTGACTAGTCTTGGACCCCAGTTTCAACGTATCAGCTTAGTAGTTCAGTTTAGGTTTTCCAGTGGGAGTAGAACTTAGCACCAAGCGGGCCAGGGTTCCAGCGCACCCAGATTCCCAGAACTACATTGCTAGCATAGGTTACAATATTACTTGGCCTGATTGGCCACAGTCTTTTGTGATCACCCAGTTCATGCCTTTACACCCTGGCAAGGTATATTGGGCCCTACCAGTGGGATGTATACATCGGACTCCACGTCTAGCTCACGTGGTTATATGTCGGTTATATACTCTCTCACTAGTCTGTCCAGTCCAGCTTTAGAATAAGAATCTCTATCCAGTTTCAGATCTATCAGTTCAGTTCAGTCCAGTGCAGTATTTCAGATTTAGTATTACAGATTTAGGGCATGCCTTTGATCACTAGAAAGGGTCATTTTGACCATCTTAGATACTTCAGATTATTTCAGTTTAGATAATTAGTTGGTCATTGAATGTCTTTCCAGTTTAGTCATTTACATCTATCGGTATATTCCCCTCGCATACTCAGTACATTCAAAGTACTGACGCATACTTTTATGTTGTATCATTTTGTGATACAGCTGGAGGTTCTCGGTCTTAGCACCACTAGACGCCGTAGTTCAGATACTCTGCCTCAGCAATGAAGTGTGAGTCTTCATTATCCGAGGGCGTTATTTTCTTCCTTTCAGTCATTTATTAGTTTCAGCTAGAATTAGAGTTAGCTGGGGGCTTGTCCTAGCAACTCCTCAATTAGATGGCTTTCAGACAGACATGATTTTCAGATCTATCAATATTATTCAAATGTTTTGAACTTTATGTTTTTAGACTTGTCTTTCATAAATATTTTATGATATTATTTCAAAATTCTGTTGTGCATGTTTATTCAGAATGCTAGTGTATGATAGATCGAGGGTTGACTTGGGGTCACTTGTGACTTCAAGTACCGTGTTACGTCCAGGGTGTAGGCTCGGGTCGTGACACTTAAGGGAATTGAATAACATATGATCAATGGTTTCCTCCTCTATCTCACATAAATGACATAATAGATCATCTATGGTTTTCAACTTAGCCAATTTATCTTTAGTAAGAAGTCTACTGTTGTATGACTATGTATAATACAAATCACCATTTAGGTGCTGTCAAGTTATTACTAATCAACTTTCACTTTTTGAAATCTTGTTGAATGATTTTTCTCTTGTTGGGTGAACTTCAACTACTCTACTCTTTTTTGTATTAAGTTGACATGAATCCACCAAAGTTTCAGAACTCTAGAATGGGATCAACTTTCAAGTCTAACAAGCATGCATACATTCCACCTGGTGCCTTAGCAAGGGGACGAGGCACAAGCTTAAAAGGTTTGGCCTCCGTAAGAGTAAGGGTTGAACAAAGAACTCCAATTGGCCAAAGTAAAAACTTTAATCCATCAACATCATATCAAAATGATACAGCACAAAATAATATCCCTACACCTCCTGGTTTGGATCCAACTGAAGATGATGTTCCCCTCTCTCCAGAAGTTGAAGTGATGTAGGATACTCAGACAAATCAAATAAGTATTTTTTGTCCCAAATTATAACTTTTTTTGTTTCTAGTGTAATAGAACTCTTTTTTATGTATTACTTAAATTTATTTTCAGGTGCACCTGAATCTGAAAAGTCAAAAAAAGTAAGAGGAAAGAACATTTGTAAAAATGTTGCATGACTCAAACCTGGAGAAAAGTTGAGTGTCACTTTTTACAAGAATCGAGTTGTTAGGGAGCATTTTTCCTCATTTGTGAGACACTTGGGCATTTTAGTTCGTGATCGTAATATGTGCCCATTGCGAGTACACTCATGGACGGACATTGAACAAGATAAGCTAGATCACATGTGGGATGCGGTTACTGTAAGGATTTAGAGAATTACTTTCTTAATGTTTATCAAGAGGGATGCTAGCGATATATTGACTATTTAGTTTTCAACAAAAGGGAAATTGTATTTTTCTAGTGTGTTTGAAATTTTGAGTTTGATATTTAATGATTCTTATAAAACATTGTAGGATAAATTTGTTAGTGAAGATATGAATGATCACAATGAACATGACTTGCAACATATTAGAAGGTTGTGGAATAATTGGAGAGGATCATTCCATAAGAATATGAAGTCTAAGCCATTCCATGATGCTCTAAAAAATGTGCCAAAGGGGGTAGACACGAGTGATTGGGAATGGTTGGTTAAGGAGCATTTCTTAAGTGCAAAATTTAAGGTATGACCTCATAGCAACTATTTATTAACATGATATTTAAAGTGACTGACTATAATTTTTATGGTGTATTCTTAATATAGGAAACAAGTACAAGAAACACAATCAATAGGTCTAAGTTGAGTATGCCTCATCGTAGGGGTAGTAAGCCTATTAGAGCGATTTTTTATGAATTGGTAAGTAAATCTTGAAGATCTTAAGAAGCTTCTTCTTTGTTAAAATGATTTCTTTTACCTGTTTATTTATATGTCAAGGGAGGTAAAGATGGTAAGCCACCAAACATGGATACTATCTTTTTCGAGACTCGTAAGAAGGATAACAAGCTTTTTGAACCTGAAACAAATGCAAAATATGTATGTTTAGTATAAATTTCATTTTACATCATTTTACTTGATGTGCTATATTGTTTTAATATTATTGTATTTTATAGGTTGAAATCAAAAAATTGGTTCAATCTGATTTGTCTCTTACAAATATTGAGGTTGTAGAGAAGTGCTTTGGACCTCAATGTAAGAGTCATATAGCTGGATTTGATGGTGGGATAACCGCCAAGGAGTTAAAAGGTGAGAAATCTTCAAAGGTTGTATTGTTAGACAAGTTGAAAGCAAGTGAAATAGAAAATGAATCGCTAAAAAGTTGCATGAATGAGTTAGAGAACAAAGGTGAACGTATGGATAAACTAGAGGGTAAATATGAACGACTTGCAAGTGCAGTGTTTGGTCAGACTTCATCACCACCATCTTCACATGATGAATAGATTGAACCATATAAAAGGTAAATAGATTGAATTACGTTCTGTGATGAAATTATTCCAATGCTATACGTACGAAATTCTTTTCGTCACTTGGAAATTTTTCGAGAATTTTGTTAGTTTTAAAAGTTAGAATTCTTCATATCTTTGTTACCCCTATATTAAATATCCAATGGAAGTTTCAAATTCACATGCAAGAAATAGAAACAAATAAAGAACTAGTAAGGAAGAATGACCTCCTAAGGCGGTTCGTTTGTTAAAAAACTAAGTATTTAGCAACTTCCTAGTCTCGACAGTTTCTTTTGTTTTTTGAGAATGTAAGTAGCTATTATCTTCATCACATCTATCATTTGTTTATTTCCATTATGCTCCATAATATGCACGTACGAATAGTGCCACAAATCTTCTTTAGTTGTTTCTTGATGCCTCTAGGGTTCTCTAGAATTTTGATGGCTAGCTAATTTTGGTAGAATGAGACAATTTACTAGTATAGTGGCCCAACTCTCAACCATGATTCAACTCCTGATTGACCACCCAAGCTTTATCCCAATGAAACCTTGTCAGTGTCCTCATACTAAGTTTGTGTCTAATTTCTTTGTGAGATTTTCACTCACACGAATAAAGAAAGTCTAGAGTCAAAAGCTTTTGGGTTCTGGTAAAAGTGCGTACAAAGGTTGTAGTCTGTTTAGCTCATCCTAGGGTCCAAATGTTGGGAGGGTTATGTTTGTGTTATGTCACTATGAAGAGTCATTTGTTGCTGCTGGATGCTCTATATGCCTCTCCATTTATATGTTCTCCTGATGTTTCTGACAAATAAAACTACAGTTAGCTTGCCGGAATAGTTAGTCCAGTTTCTCTTCTCAAGAGTTAAATAAATAGATCTTTGATTAGGGATTTCAAATCTATTATGTTGTCAAATTTATGTGGAAAAACTTGCAACCTATAGTACATTTCATGTAGTTTCTAATATTAAGTTTCATTTTCCAATGAGTATATTAAAATTTGTCCAATTCAAGATCACAATAAGGTCGAATGACCCTTGAAAAGCAAAAGCAGACCAAGATTTAGAGGTAAGGGAGTAAATATTTTTCTCTTTAAGAGGAAAACCACAGTAAAAAACTTTAAGAAAATGTAAGAAACTCTAAAACACGAGTAATTACAAACTTTGATAGGGCTATGGTTGATACATACAATAAAAGGCATAACATGGCTAGTAGAAAATATTGACATGTAAGGGAAGTACTTGTTAAGTTCACCTGATGACATGTAAGAGAAGTTCTTAGTTCCAGCAGCCTTTGGCAAAAAAATTCATTCCAAACAACTAGTGACCTCAATCGTTGTGATATTAATTTTACCAGATCATATGTAATTCTTCCAATATGATTGAGCAGTGAACATATAATTTCACTTACTAATGATGATTTAACACTGGACCTGTTTCACTATCTCTCTGTTAACTGCTGTCAATGAATATGCTGCGAGTCCATAAGTGCTTTTTAAAAGATGACTATTTCTTCCTTTATTGTATCTTTTGCATGTATTTTTCATCCAGATAGATCTGTTAATTATATGATTTATTTTTGCTACTTCTTCTTCTTTATGATTATTGAGAAATTTTTATTGTTGGAATCACCTTATTTGATCCAGTTAATTTTGCATTTTTTTCTTAAAGCACCCTCGTCAATATCTAACATCTTACAAAGTTAGACTATCTGAGTAATGTTATTGCATTTGTTGTTGTATAGATCTCAATTTTTTTAGTTTGTTCCATCTTCATTGTAATGCTCTTAAACTCCTCACCACTTGTTTCATCAACAACACTAGTAGCTAGACTATCTAAGTTCCTTAGCTTTAAGAGCATGATTAGGAGTTGAGATGCCATCAAAACATGTAACATTTCTTTCATTCCATATAAACCAAAACTTACATGTATACACCATCGTCTATACTTTCTTGATGGATTCTCCAACTCTTTAAGAGCACCAGCTATGCTTTCTTGACATTGCTAGTCAAGATCCATGCAAGTCAAAAAATTGATAGAAACATGCTCCAAATATATGTTCCAACTGTACAATGAAATAGTAGATGGTTAACACTTTCTGATTCCCTCTTACACATGTAGCACCTGTTCACAATATGGATGCATCTCTTGGCTAAGATTATCTTGAGCTAAGCTTGCTTCAAATAGGGTTGTCCAAAAGATATCAACATTCCAACTTTTTAAAATATCCTATAGTTCCTTTCAGTACAAATTATATGTACAATAATTAGTAACACTCTTCCGTAAGATTATCTGAAAGTGTCATGGTCCTGTAATAATATGTATAAAAATGTAGCATATATACATATCTTGTTTACACCAAAAATATAAGAGACTTAAAATTTTCATTTTGATCTTCCAGATACTACTACTCTTGCCTTCAAAACATCTTGCATTTCTTGCCTTCCATGGAGTCCACCAGATGCACGTTGGGATACTCATCCACTAGTCTTCCTTGGC
>JACEIK010000594.1:297276-314458 GCA_018107945.1 Datura stramonium
AAAACCATATCCAACTGAAGTAAATAAACAAGGCCCTCGAATGATGAGGACTCACACTCTGATCTGCTGAAGTGGAATGCTCTGAAACTGAAGCAACTATTTGTGCTAAATCTGAGAACCTGTAGTTGTATCGTAAAACAATACAGCATGGAAAGCATGCTTCAGTACTTTGAATGTACTGAGTAAGTGGGAGAAACATACTGAATATAAAGTCTGAAATGAAATGACATGCCATGACCAACAGGTAAACTGAACTAAACTATTAATATAATCTAAAATGGTCAAGACGGCCTTGTCTGATGGTCAAAGACATGACTAAGTCTGAAACACTGAATCTAAGATACTGTACTGAACTGAGTTGCTTCTTCTGATACTAGACTGAACTGACTAGTGGGAGAGTCTATAACCGACATTTAACCACGTGAGCTAGACGTGGAGTCCGATGTATACACCCCACCAGTAGGATTTAACATACCTTGCCAGGGTATAAAGGCATGAACTGAGTGATCACAAAAATATCTAGGGCCAATCAGGCCAAGTAATATAGAAACCTACGTTGGCAACGTAGTTCTACGAACCTGGGTGCGCTGGAACCCCAGCCCACTCGGTTTTAAGTTCTACTCCCACTGGAACACCTAAACTGAACTACTAAGATGATAGATTGAAATTGGGCCCCAAGACTAGTCAGGGATGAATAACTGCATGTACCGTGAGAGTCTTATCGGACCAGATTCTGAAACTGGGTTCTAAGACTGGTCAGAGCTGCTTATCTAGAAACATCGTAGCCATTTACAGAACAACTAATAACTGAATTAGGGTCCTGGGGCAGGTCATAGCTATAATTCAATTTCATGGCCGCCTAATGGACCAAATAACTGAAATCTGAATCTGATTTTGAAAACTTGGAGGCACCACTAACACCTCGAAAATAAAATTGGAGCCAAACTGAACGGTTGACATTTTCTGGACAACACTGAGGTTGCTAAAATCTGACTGAAGCTAGACTGATATGATTCTGACTGAGACTAGATTGATATGATTCTGATTGAGACTAGACTGATAGAGTTCAGTGTTCTAACTGACTAAATTATTAAGCAGCTAATAGAGAATTTCATTCAACGTACTAAAGTCATTCTAATTTAAGGGATATTTACCCAACACATAAGTAGAGCAATACCATTCTAGGAATTCAACCCAAAGCATTCTTCATTCTCTGGAGGGAATTTAACAAGTAAAATTATTACTAAAAAATTAGGGCTTAAATTCACTTTTGTAATAATACTGACAATTGTAAGAGGAACTGATGAAGATTATATTAACAATAAGTATAAACATCATTCTGAGTGAAATCAACAAAAATAAACATGAATGCTTCTCATACTCTAAAGCTCAAGGCTTAAAACTGATAGAAGAAATTGAGGAGGACTTTGGGGATGCAAGGGAAGGACAATCCCCTTGCTAAAACCTCACATACCTGATGAAGAACCCACGAAAATCTTGAGAAATTAAGGAGAAGAAGGATGCTCTAGTTCTTGCTCTAAGAATTCTATAGAGAACTTACGGTCTATTTTCTGAGTGCTTGAGTGGGGAATGAGGAAAAGGACCCATTACCCCCACTAAAATGTCTAAAATCGAAGTCAAAACGACATGTTTTAATTCTTGGGAGAATCGGAAATTACTAAAAAGCACTTAGAAATTCACAGGGAAAAACTGTCAGGTGTCCTAACGGGTGACCAAACGAGTCGTTGAATATGAAAACGACTCGTGGTCATGCCCGTCAGGTACACTGCCTGGAATCTTCAGTGGGTGACCACGAGTGACTTAACAAGTTGTGGTCACTAGAAACAACTTATGGTCACCAGCTGTCGACCATACTGTCTCACCCTTTGAGAAAATAATATAAAGCTGGTAACGAGTCACTCAACGAGTCGTTCTTACGGATGACGCATCGTGGTGACCACCCGTCAAGTACACTGCCAACTTCTCAAGTGTCTGAATTATGTCTTGGCAATGAGTGAATCAATGGGTCGTGGGGCCTGACCACGATTCGTGAAGTTGCCTGTTCGGAAAACTAACTCATCATCTTGGAATCCTTCTCACGGTTGACCTGACGAGTCGTTGGGTCATTTAATGACCCGTCAGTTGGTCGTTCTGCAAATTTTCTACAGTTTTCTAGATTTTCTTATTCATATCCCAGATATTGATTTTGAGCTTCTAGGGCATTACAATATCTCCCCCTTGGAAACATTCGTCCTCGAATATTAGAAAACTCATAGCAACCAGAAAAATAACAATCAAGGTATTCAAATACTACTCATAAAACTTCAAAACGACCGAAATGACTACCTCCATTTCAGAGAATATAACTGAAATGAATTTTGTTTTTCATTAGAAAAACCAAAGTCAGAAAGAAAATTTATTTACATGAACTGATTCCAACACCTAGTTCAGGTCTTAAAACAAAATTCACATATCAAGCTACAATTGAGTCGGTAGGGAACAAGTGTGGGTATTTGGCCCTCATATCTGCTTCGGCCTCCCACATATCTCCTTCAACTTGTTGATTCCTCCATAAAACCTTGACTGAAGTTATTTCCTTATTCCTCAATCTATGAACTTGACGGTCTAGGATTTAGACTGGTACCTCCTCATAGGTGAGGCTATCTTTGACTGCCACACTATCCAATGGCACCATAGAGGTTGGATCTCCAATACACTTTTTCAAAAGTGATACATGGAAAACTAGATGTACAACTGCTAGTTTTGAAGGAAACTCTAGCTCATAGGCCACCTTGCTGATACACTGCAAAATTCTATAGGGTCCCACATACCTAGGACTGAGTTTCCCCTTCTGTCCATACCTCATCACCCCTTTCATGGGTGAAATTTTCAGGTATACCCAGTCATCAACTAAAAACTCCATCTCTCTTCTTCACACATCAGCATAGGATTTCTGATGGTTGTGGGCTGTTTTCAATCTTTTTCGGATGAGCTGAACTTTCTGAATTGCCTCGTGAACCGAGTCTGGCCCTATCAAAGTAGCTTCACCGACTTCAAACCAACCTATAGGAGATATACACCTCCTACCATACAATGCCTCAAACGCGCCATCTGAATGTTGTAATGATAGGTGTTGTTATACGCAAATTCGATAAGAGGCAAATGGTCATCCCAATTACCCTTAAAATCTATCGCGCACGCTTTTAGCATATCCTCCAAGGTTTGTATGGTCCGCTCAACTTGCCCATCGGTCTGCGGATGAAAAGTAGTACTGAGTTTGACCTGAGTGCTAAGTCCCTTCTGAAAAGACTTCCAAAAATGGGAGGTAAACTGAGCTCCCCTTTATGAAATGATTGATAAGGGCACCCCATGAAGTCTGACTAACTCCCGTATATAAAGTTTGGTTTAGTTCTTTGCCGAGTCTGTGGTTTTGACTGGGAGAAAGTGACCTGACTTGGTCATCCGATCTACTACCACCCAGATTGAGTCATGCTGCCAGTGAGTTCGCGGTAGACCTTTAATAAAGTCCATATTTACCTCTTCCAACTTCCGTGTGGGTATACTGATATCTTGAGCCATGCCTCCTAGACTTTGATGTTCCACCTTGACTTGCTGGCAGTTCGAGCACTTAGCTACGAATTCGACAATTTCTATTTTCATGCCGTTCCACCAGTAAATGTCCCTCAAGTCACGGTACATTTTAGTAGCACCAGGGTTAATGGAGTGCCTTGAGCTATGTGCCTCAGCCAAAATCTGCTATCTTAACTCGCCATCACGTGGCACGCACAACCTTCCCTGGTAGCAAAGCACTCCATCTCCCCCTTGGGAGAAAGCCTTAACCTCTTTTCTGAGAACCGCTTTCTTGAGTTTAAGTAGAACTAGATCTTCATCTTGTCTGGACTTAACTTCAACTACCAAAGATGAATTTTACCCGCTTTGCACAACTACTCCGCCTTCGGCTGAGTCTATCAGCTGCACCGCTAACCGGGCTAATCTGTGAACATCTCTCACTAATTCCTTTTTACCTTCTTCCACATGAGTTATGCTACCCATAGACATTCTGCTTAGGGCATCAGCCACTACGTTGGCTTTACCCGGGTGATACAACACACTAATTTCATAATCCTTTAGCAGTTCCAACCAAATGTCTCTGTGGCAGGTTTAGGTCCTTCTGACTGAACACATACTGGAGGCTCTTGTGATTTGTGAACACATCCATGTGAGCCCCGTACAAGTAGTGTCTCCATATTTTTAATGCGAATACCAATGCTTCCAACTCCAAGTCATGAGTTGGATAATTCTTATCATGAACTTTGAGCTATCTGGAAGCATAGGCTATCACCTTGCCACACTGCATCAGAACGCAATCAAGTCCAACTCTGGAAGCGTCATAATACACAACAAACCTGTCCGTTCCTTCTGGCAGGGTCAAAAATTGAGCAGTAGTGAGTTGAGTCTTCAACTCCTAAAAACTCTTCTCATACTCGTCCGACCACTGGAATTTCACCTTCTTCTGGGTTAACTTGGTCAGAGGGGATGCTATGGAGGAAAAACCCTCCACGGACCGACGGTAACAACCCGCTAAGCCCAAGAAACTCTTGATCTTAGTAGGAGAGGTAGGTCTGGGTCAATCCTTTACCGCTGAAATTTTGTGAGGATCTACTTGTATCCCTTCACCTGATACTACATGACCCAAGAATGACACAGACTTCAACCATAGTTCACACTTGCTGAATTTGGTGAATAGTTGGTGATCTCTGAGGGTCTGTAATGCTAGACTTAGATGATTGGCATGCTCTTCCACATTTCTGGAGTACACTAGAATGTCGTCGATAAATACGATGACAAACATATCTAGGTACGACTTGAAAACCCTGTTCATTAGGTCCATGAAGGCTTCTGGGGCGTTTGTTAATCCAAAGGACATCACCACAATCTCGTAGCGACCATATCGAGTTTTGAATGCTGTTTTCAGTATATCACTCTCTCTAACCCTTAACTGGTGGTACCTTGACCTGAGGTCAATCTTTGAGAAACAACTGGCTCCTTGAAGTTGGTCGAATAAGTCGTCAATTTTGGCAAAGGGTACATGTTCTTTACTGTGACCTTATTTAGTTGACGGTAATCTATGCACATTCTGAGGGTACCGTCTTTCTTACGCATGAATAGTACTGGAGCACCCCAAGGAGAGATGTTGGGTCTGATGAAACCGTTGTCAAGAAGGTCCTTTAACTGCTCCTCCACCTCCTTAAGCTTAGCTGGAGCCATTCTGTAAGGAGGGATGGAGATGGGATAAGTGTCTGGAAGGAGATCTATTCTGAAGTCTATTTCCCATTCAGGGGGAACTCCAGGAAGATCTTCAGGAAATACATCTGAGAACTCGCTGACAACTGGAACTAACTGAATGGTTGGGGTCTCAGAGTTGGAATCTTTGACCCGAACTAGATGATATAAACATCCCTTGGAAATGAGTTTCTGGGCCTTAAGGAAGGAAATAAAACTACCCTTAGGTGCTGAACTGTTGCACGACCTTTCTAATACGGGCTCATCTGGAAACTGAAAGTTGACAACTGGGCATAGTAGGAGTGTAACCAATCCATGCATAGAATAAGGTCGAAGTTGACCATGTCTAGCTCTTCAAGGTCAGTTGGAATGATTTTATTCAATACTGAGCTTGGGCAGCTTCTATACACCCCACTGGCTCTAACTGACTCGCCAACTGGGGTGGAACCTAAGAAGGGTTCTAATAGGACCTATGGACTGATGTCGAACTGAACTGCTACATATGGAGTTACAAACGAAAGAGTAGCTCCTGGATCTTGGAGGGAATACACGTCTAGGTGAAAGAGACGTAACATACTAGTAACTACATTAGGTGATATTTCCTGATCCTGACGTGAATAGAGAGCATAAAATGATTCTAGCATTGACTACCATTTGTACCTAATGGGTTGGCCTGCTGAGCTAGTCGACTTGCTAGAGCTGATAAGGTAGTGGATTGTGATCTCCTTCGCCCTGCTGATGGGCACTCCCTAAGCCTGTGTCCAAGCTGTCCACACCCAAAGTAGCCCTCTCGTCCCTGAAGGCATTCTCCTGGGTGATTGCAACCACACTTGGGACAAGTTGGATACTTGTTTCTTGTATTGTGGATCTGAGACTAAGTTCTAGAAGACCCACCCCTCCGATCCTGGCAGGACCGAAAGATTGGGGCACTAGTTGAGCTAGGTGTTGGGGCCCTCTGCTGTTGCTATTGTGGGCAGCTACCACCGCTGGATCTCTGGTGGCCAAAATTTGTATGACCAGTTCTTGCCCGCTTGTTCTTACGTTCCATATCTTTCAACTTCTCTGCCTTAATCTACTGGGCATACACAATTAAACTAGAAAGGTCCATGTCCTTGATTAGCATTGTTGTCCTTCACTCTTTGAGGAACAGATTAGATACTCCATTTACGAACTTCAGCATGCGAGCCCTTGGCTCGGCCACCATCTCTGGAGCATACTTTGATAGTCTGGTAAACTCCAGAGCATACTCCTCCACTGTCCGGTTGCCCTGTCGTAGGTTCATAAACTCTGCCATCTTAGCCTCCCTCAGCTGCCAGGGAAAGAACATATCCAGAAAAGCTGTATGAAACTCCTCCCACTCAACCGGTCCTGCATCTGCTGACCGCCCCTTCTTCCACTGCTCGTACCAAACCTGGGCTACCCCTTTTAGCTTGTAGGCAGCCAGGTCAGCACTCTCAGAGGAACTGACACCCATGATCCGGGTGATCTTCCGGATCTCATCTATAAAGTATTGTGGGTCCTCCTCCATCTTTATTCCATGAAAGTCTGGAGGGTTCATCTGGGTGAAATCCCGCACCCGAGCAGTAGCTGCCAACCTATTTGTGGCTACTGGAACCACTTGATGGTTCACTTGATTGGTGACGGTCTGAGCAAGCAACTGGATGGCCTCCTTGAATTCGGTGGTAGACACAGAGTCTTCCTGAGGAACTTCCGGAGATGGTGGAGTGGGTCTGTTGGTGTTTCTGGCTCTTCGTCCATTTCCACGTCGAGGAGGCATTATTCACTGAAAGGAAACAGGACATGATTTAGTAAGAGAGCCTGGGAATTGGACTTTAACGCACGATAAAGAGCATGAACAAAAAGGGGAATTTTCCTAATAACATCTCGTAGCCTCCTCGTCATAAGTGTTTGCGTGCTTCACACCCATGCAAAGGACTCTACTTGATGCGGCTTTTAGACTTTCCAAGGATACTCTAAAGCCAGTGCTTTGGTACCAACTTTGTCACGCCCCGAGCCTACACCCTGGACGTAACACAGTACTTGAAGCCACAAGTGACCCCAAGTCAACCCCTAGTCTATCATACATTAGCATTCTTAGTAAACATGCACATTGGAACTTTTAAATAACAGATTTATCAGTTTAAGAAAATGTAAAGACTGAAAGTATAGAAAGAAATAATATTTCTGAAATACAATTCTGAAAGACAAGTCTGGTCTTAAAGCCAACTACTGAGGAGTTTCTGGGACAGGCCGCAGCTAACTCTAAGTCTATACAAAACCATATCCAACTGAAGTAAATAAACAAGGCCATCAAATGATGAGGACTCACACTCTGATCTGCTGAAGTGGAATGCTCTAAAACTGAAGCAACTATCTGTGCTGAATTTGAGAACCTACAACTGTATCATAAAACGATACAGCATGGAAAGCATGCGTCAATACTTCGAATGTACTGAGTAAGTGGGAGAAACATACTGAATATAAAGTCTGAACTGAAATAACACGCCATGACCAACAAGTAAACTGAACTGAACTACTGATATAATCTGAAATGGTCAAGACGACCCTGTCTGATGGTCAAGGACATGCCCTAAGTCTGTAACACTAAATCTGAGATACTGTACTGAACTGTGCTATTGCGTCTGATACTAGACTGAACTGACTAGTGGGAGAGTCTATAACCGAAATTTAACCACGTTAGCTAGACGTGGACTCCGATGTATACACCCCACCGGTAGGACCCAAAATACCTTGCCAGGGTATAAAGGCATGAACTAAGTGATCACAAAAATATCTGGGGCCAATCAAGCCAAGTAATACAGAAACCTATGCTGGCAACATAGTTCTGGGAACCTGGGTGCACTGGAACCCCGGCTAGCTCGGTGCTAAGTTCTACTCCTACTGGAACATCTAAGCTGAACTACTAAGCTGATAGCTTGAAACTGAGGTCCAAGACTAGTCCGGGACGAATAACTATATGTACCCTGAGAGTCTTATCGGACCAGATCTGAAACTGGGTTCTAAGACTGGTCAGAGCTGCTTATCTAGAAGCGTCGTAACCGTCTCCAGAACAACTAATAACTGAACTGGGTCCTGGGGCTGGTCATAGCTATAACTGAATGTCATGACCGCCTAATGGACAAAATAACTGAAATCTGAATCTGAGTATGAAAACTGGGAGGCACCACTGACATCTCGAAAATAAAACAGGAGTCAAACTGATCAGTTGACATTTTTTGGAAAACACTAAGGTTGCTAAAATCTGACTAAAGCTAGATTGATATGATTCTGATTGAGACTAGACTGATAGAGTTTTGTGTTCTAACTGACTAAATTATTAAGTAGCTAATAGAGAATTTCATTCAACGTACTAAAGTCATTTTGATTCATGGGATATTTACCTAACACATACGTAGAGCAAGAGAATTCTAGGAATTCAACCCAAAGCATTCTTCATTCGCTAGAGGGAATTTAACAAGTAAAATCATTACTAAAAAATTAGGGCTTAAATTCACTTTTGTAATAATACTGACAATTTGATGAGGAACTGATGAAGATTATATTAACAATAAGTATAAACATCGTTCCGAGTGAAATCAACAAAAATAAACATGAATGCTTCTCATACTCGAAAGCTCAAGGATTAAAACTAATAGAAGAAATTGAGGAGGACTTTGGGGACGCAAGAGAAGGACAATCCCCTTGCTAAAACCCTACATACCTGATGAAGAACCCATGAAAATCTTGAGAAATTGAGTAGAAGAAGGATGCCCTAGTTCTTGCTCTGAGAATTCCTAAGAGAACTTACGGTCTATTTTTTGAGTGCTTGAGTGGGGAATGAGGAAAAGGACCCATTAACCCCACTAAAACGTATAAAATTGATGTCAAAATGATGTGGTTTAATGCTTGGGAGAATAGAAAATTACTAAATAGCCCTTAGAAATTTGCAGGAAAAAACTGTCACGTTCCCCTAACGGGTGACCTAACAAGTCGTGGCGTCTGAAAACAACTCGTGGCCATGCCCGTCAGGTACACTGCCTGGAATCTTCAGTGGGTGACCACGAGTGACTTAGCGGTTCGTGGTCACTGGAAATGACTCGTGGTCACCAGCCATCGACCACACTATCTCAACCCTGAGAAAATAATATAAAGATGGTAACGAGTCACTCAACGAGTCGTTCTTACGGACGATGCCTCGTGGTGACCACCTGTCAAGTACACTGCCAACTTCTCAAGTGTTTGTATTCTGGCCTAGCAACGAGTGACTCAACGGGTCGTGGGGACTGACCATGACTCATGATATTACCCATTGGTAACACTAACTCATCATCTTGGCATCCTTCTCACGGTTGACCTGACGAGTCGTTGAGTCCTTTAATGACCCGTCAGGTTGGTCGTTCTGCAACTTTTCTACAGTTTTTCAGATTTTCTGATTTATGTCCCGAATATTGATTTTGAGCTTCCGGGGCATTACAATCATCCATTTTATCCCTAGTATATGCAAGAACATGTTCAGTTGTTTTGTAGTGTAGCAAACATACAGTAAAATTTAGAGCACATATTCTTGGCTGAGGGAAGAAACCTACCAGCTATGCACAAAACTATAAAGAGTGGCCGGGAGAGTATTACTATATTAACAACAACATTTTAGAGGATATATTATTCTACTAAAAGGATTGTGCCACTATATCCAAAAGCAAAAACCAAAAATCTCTTTCAATCATAGCACAACTCTGAATCAACTATGGTAGTCATACATTTAAAAGATATGAATCACAAAATAGCAATAGAATGACTTAATGAGCAGAAAGTAAACAACTGCAAGGAAGATTCATAGAAATATATAAAATGTACACATCATATTACTTAAAAATAATATATATTCTTAGCATATTGAGTCTATCTGGGAAAAAGAAGACTTCTATGTACCAATGCCCTTTTGGTTTAGATTGTTCAATCAATTTAATTATCTATTTGCTGGCATATTCTTGCTCTTTTCTTTTTTATCAAGCTCCTCTCTTTCCCCTTGGAACTTTATCGCAATACTTTTTAAGAATCTTCACATCATAATATTCACGGCTTTGGGTTTGTATTTTAGATGAAAGTTTTGAGAGGCATTTTATTTGGTTGCCTCTATTTAACCCATACCCATATTTTTTAAAACTATTTAATTCATAGTTATTTTTAGGTAACTTCAGACATGCTTCTTTGCTTATTCTCTTACTTAGAATTTGAGATTACTAGATATTTCTATTAATGATTTTTTTTACCAGACTGATTAAACTCTTTCTTTTGAACAGATCAAGAGCTTGAAGTTTGAAGAACCTATCCATGAAGAAAGTGCACAATAAGTTTTTGTACATCAGTCTTATGTATATATGCTACAGTTTTATTTATCTTCTTTTTAGGACTTCTTCATAGAAATGATGTTGATAGTTTGGACTGGTATATTTTTTTGCTAAATATGATTCTTTAATACTTTGTATTAATAATGATATATGAATATCAATTATTTGATTTAATTTCAAAAGTGTTTACTTTCATTTATATGTTTAGCAAAATTTTACATTAGCAAAGCAAAATATGATCTTTACAACTCTTCATCGAAAAGTTTCTAAAATAGTTAAATGGGCATGAGTGAAAGAAGACATGGTCATTAAAAGTAACATACAATTAACGAAGGGAATTTTGGTTGCTAAAATCTCTTTTAACAATCGAGTTAGCTGGTGATAGCAACGACTTTTAATGATTGACTGACAAATTAGTGAAGGGAATATCTTGTCGCTAAAAAATGTATAACAACCGGTTTTTATGTCGTCGCTAAAGGATCTTTAGTGATCGGTTTACAATCCGGTCATTTAACTTTTAACGGCAAGGCTTTTAACAACCGGTGACAACTGAAAAAATGTCGGTTGTTATTTACTTATGGCGACAGGATTTGGACAAGTAATGAACAAATTTCCACTTATTAAAGGACTATTTTCTTGTAGTGATATCCATGTCTTTTCGCAACGTGGCTGTAATACAGGACTCCACATATTCCTGAGCAAGCCCTAATATAAATCGGTGTACCCTTGCTGGCATAATATCAACAAATATTGGCGCATATTTGGCTAAGGAATCAAACCTCAATGCATACGCCCAGACACTCATCCTGCCATACTCCAGGTGTAAGAACTACTCTGTTCTGGCATGTCGGATCTCTCAAGGAAAGTAATGGTCTATAAAGGCGTCAGAGAAACTAGGCCAGGTGGGTGGAGGTGCATCCTTGCCTTTGGACCCACTACAAGAAAAACGGTCTTTAGCGAGGGAAAATTTGATTGTTAAATGTAAAAATCTAGTCGCTAATGGCCATTAACTGTTGGTAAAAATCCGGTCATCACCGGTCGTTATTGGCCTTGAAGTTAAAAGTTAACGACCGGATTTCAATCCAGTCATTAAAAGAACATTTAACAACAACATATATTTTGTTCATTAAATGTCCTTTTTAGTGACCGAATCTTTCCTTCGCTAATTTATCATCTGGTCGTTTATGAATCTTTAAGGAAAACAAATTTAGCCAATAAAAGTACTTTTAATGATTGAAATTCCTTTCATTAATGGTCTGTTAGTTTCAACACCAATGCTTTTAACAACCAAATTTCCTTTCGCTAATGACCATTTCAAATTAGCAATAATTTTTCTGTGGACTTCCGGAAATCTGTTTCATGTATTTTAAAGACCACATTTTCATTCGCTATTATACAAAAATTTATAGTACTAAATAATAATAATAATTTCACGCACACATCTAAAAATATACTAAGTAATTAAATTAATATCAAACATCATTGTTCATAAAAAGAATTAAAGAAAAATATACCATATCCAAGTTTTATGAGATCATCTTTATCAACTCCTAAAAAGGAAAAACATGCAACATAAATACATAAAATGTCATCTTTAAACTACCCCTAACAAAATAAAAAGCCTCTAGAACTTCAACTTGCTCCTTATTTTCTTGAACAGTAGCTTCTTCATATTCAAATTCTTGAGCTATAAAAAAACGAGTTTATGTCAGCTCAGTATCAAAGAATAAACTCTCAAAGAAAAGATATAAGATATTCAACATTTTGCCGAAAAGGATGCAAACTAAGCTACCACCTAAAGGGTATTGCACTCTGGATGTAGACAGTATACATGATAATAAATTAAGGATTTACCAATTGAAATATATAAGGCGATATATTTGTGAAATGACTAACATGGTGGATACTACGGTTACACCTACAATAGATTGTTCTTCCTACTACAGTTTGAAACTCCATACTGAAATTTCTCATGGGTTCCCAACTCAGCTATTACTTTTATTTGTAGCTAACCTAGCTTTTCACATGCAAGGAAGGAAAATAAACACACATTTCAACTAGCTACCAATAAAGAGAAGAAGACTAATCAATATAGATAAACAATAGATTCCCAACTTAAGAATAAGTACACGAAAAATCAAAGATATTCACAGCACAAGTCAAGGAGCAGCTCAAACAGTGAATACTGATACATAAATGAAAGACTACATATCTTCTGAAATTAAAAGGGGAAATTACATTACCATGCTTTGTAGATCCCAGGATAACCATCAAGGAACTGAGAAGCCTTCTAATATGAAAACAAGACAGTACACTCTGTACATTAAGGGTGTGGCCAAGTATAATAAACATCAAATTGCTCATCTTTGTTGAGACTTCAACTATAGAACTTTTGCTCTATCTATCTATTTAATAAGAGAAATTAATAAGTTGTTAACAGAAACTCTTTTAGTTTGCTGCACCTGATAGCTTTATATTTAACTGGGACAACATATATTTAAACATACAAACATGTAAATGTTAAGAGACAACCTAATTCATCTACTTGCTTGATCATATTTTCTTTTTATATTGTGGTTAAATTTGTGGCTTCTGTGTACTTATTGTGCAATAAAGCATAGCCATGCACTGGAGTGCTATGTCCATAATGTTGTCAGGTATGCTTATCTCCTCAACTATTTCAATCTTGTGGTGATTAACAACCCACCTCTAGTTTAAAATTTGACAGTTTCTTTTCCAATCAAGTATCACTTTTCCTTTCTGATTGTGTGGTTGTTCTCACCCTCCTCCCCTTTGCTTTAGTTTCTAGACATTCTTCTATAGGCATGGATACTGAAAACTTGAATAGCAGAAAGCTCACTGTAGTAGTACGGCTAAATACTCTTAGAAGACATGGCAGTACATCAACTTCACCATTGCTTACTTATGCATTCTCTACTATTAACTGTGCCTCAGTTCTGAAATTAAGGAAAAAGTTGTATAATATCTACCAGATCTATAATTTATATGAAAAATTCACTGGACTATTTATGCATCTATACTTCCACAGCACATAATGACAAAAAGAACAATTCTACCTGGATTCCTTCATCATTAATGGTGTAACTTGTCGACATAGAAAGGCTTCTCTAAGCTTGTGAATAGTTGAGTAGTGACATCCACATGTATGTGTAGATACCATGACTAGTACTTATTTGTTCTTTGAGCATGGTTTAAAAGATTAACATGTATGCTTCTTTCCCATTTTCCATCGCCATTTATATATAAGTTTATTTTCTACTGATGTATGCAGCTAGTTGTTAGAATGCATTCTATCAATGTTGCTGCCCTGCTTGGTGATGTGATTCTGAATTCTCTAGTAAGTTTTCATTCATGACTGTCTTAAGCTATAAACATATTCTATGCCCTAGTTGAGACTTTTGGCCAATCCGCCTGATAGGTAGCATCTACAAAATCTTCTCCAAAGTATTAACATAGTGATTAAAAATACCAAGTATATGAAGATAAAATGGCAAAGCTACACTCCCTGATTCTTCGACCATGGTAACTGCAGCAATGTTTCCTCCTCATCCCCGTCCTGTTCCCCCTATGGAAGAGGTCAAATTGGAGTAAGTGGAAGAGGAGCAGACCAAAAATGCTTACTTAGTTATAGTTGCCACAACTGCAATTGCTGAAGCTGCTATTGCAGCTGCCCACGCTGCAGCAGAAGTTGTTCGTTAACTACAGTGAACCAATTCGTTGGCAAACCACAAGAGAAATTAGCCACAATCAGAGTTCAGATTGCATTTCGAGGTCATCTAGTTTGCTTTTTTGCTATCCAGTCTTGCATTTTCTTTTTGACTGTTTTTTCCTGATGTGGTAGCATTTGTTTCAATTATTTATGAATTATGAAAACTTCAATTAATAGTACTAAGCGTATGTTATTTCATCTCATTTTAATTGTTACGACTTCAGAGAACGTAGAATAATTATTATGAAATGATGGTGGAAAAGCTGTGTATGTGTTGGAGTGGGACTCAAAGTGGAGAAAGTTGTGGACTGGAATAGTTCCAGCCGTGAATAGATGTGCACGACATAGAGAAATTAGTTAACAACAATTATAAACTAATAATAGGGATATGATCATGTCAGATTTTCAAGACATCCAACAACTCTATTGATTAAGGAGATCCTACTGGACAAGATTTTTTATTATAAGCTGAAAGAAAGACATATAGCATACTCCTACTTCTAAGGGCCAAGTCAACAACACAAAAGCTTGTCTTACGGCTAAACTGATCTATAACTAGAAATATACAAATAGCACAAGGCCATACATTTCATTTCCTCCAGCAGTACATTGAGAGGTAGGCCTAGCATAGCAGGGAATACTTTCTAGTTAGTTATCCCTTAGAGACATTAGAGTATGAGCTCATCATGTCAAAGAAAACATTTGACTTTAACTAGTAAAACATTGGGCATGAGACTCAGCACACCATACAAATAACCAACATGCTTGCAACATGGTCATGTTATGAGAAGAGATTCCCCAAAATGAAAGGAAGAAAACACCAATAAATACAAGCAATTAAAATTCTATATGAAATTTCACTTACAAAAAATTCTTAAACGTCAAATTCCCAAGAAAACAAAGTAAAATGTTGATGCGCATCACTAACACTTTATAATTGAAGACACAATGATTTAATTCCAAACTACTGTGCACTTCACAAGCTTTCACTTGTCACTATTTTACTGCAAGTTAGCTATACATATAATTTCATATATCTTCAGCACCAATCACCAGTAAAAGATAGGAAAATTCTCTTGAATGGAAATTTAAGACATACATATGTATAGGAGCTTCAAACTTCTTTTTTCTTTTTGTATCTAGAGGACTTGTATAATTTATTTTTGAAGCTTCAGGTATGCAATGTCATTTAATGCAAGCTCTAAGAGAATAATCACTAATACCTAAACATCATTTCATCCCCCACAATAATAATTATCACTAAACAAACTCACATACGACTAGATTAGAAAAACTAGACATAATAGGTTTGCAAGTTCAAATTCATTCAAATTCTACTTCAGGCCACCCCTAATTCTACCATTATTATAGTGTCATGAACCGAATGTATACCCAGATCGCAACACGGGACAAGGAGCCCCGAGAGACTCAAGTCGATCCATGGCGTGAGCATACATCCAACTCAATATCAATAAAGCAGAATATTCAACATAGCAACATGACGAAAGCATAATCATAACATAACATGGGAAGCTAAATGCACTTCATACATAACAGTTGAATACTACACATAGTATGAAAGCCTCTAACATATTAGATGGGTTGATGGAACAACACCCCCAACTAACACTACAAGTCTAAAAACTGAACATAAAGAGATAACTAGTATCAACTGGTCCTTGGAGAATGAGGACTCACCAATGAGCTGGATGCTAACTCCGAGAATGAGCTAATGACGGTGCCGGTCTGAAGATCAGAGCCTGTATCATGAAACGATACAACATAGAGTATGCGTTCAGTAGGTGGAATGTACCAAGTATGCAAGATAAGTAAAACAGACATTTAAAATACTTACAAGTTCATAATAGATCATAAGATTAGGACAACATGCTCATAACATAAATATCATAATGCAACATAAGGCTCAAGGTTTTCAAAATATTCGTAATACCTTCGTTATCATAGTCATAAGAGAAACATTATAAATCATAACTTGAGCCGAAACATCATAAACGTAACAATGCATAAAAACATGCAGAAAAATGGGAGGACTCATCATAATCGACACCATCATAGTAGAGCCTTACATGATGACCCAACTATCTCACTCAAGTGGAAAGAGTCGTCCCTGGCTTGCAAGGAAAGGGACGTGCATTATGTGATATCAATAAAGAGGGGATCCATTAT
Organism: Datura stramonium; assembly: GCA_018107945.1. Classification (NCBI taxonomy): domain Eukaryota; kingdom Viridiplantae; phylum Streptophyta; class Magnoliopsida; order Solanales; family Solanaceae; genus Datura; species Datura stramonium. The sequence continues at coordinate 313,825 of JACEIK010000594.1, forward strand.
CATTGTAATGTATCAACATGAACCTACAGTGGCACGTAGTTATGAGACACCGGCGTAGTCCTTTGAACGCCGAGCTACTCGGTGCTAGACATTGCTCCCAAAAACATGCACACTAGGCTCGTACGTAAATCATAAGCATCATTCATGAGATTCATGGCCAAATAAACATTAACATCGTTGATCCCCATTTAGATACATGTTTAGTCATGAATCAAGGGCCCCTTAATCGGCCAACGTCATAAATCGATCAATCATGAGATCCATTTCATAAATCATATATCATACTTTAACATGTGGGCTTTTCCCAATACTTTAACATGCTTATAAATACTAAATTCACTTGAAAACATGATTATAAATATGGGTAACTTGAAAACAGTTTTTCATCATTTACATCTCATCATACATGAACATTCATCATAAATCTCAACTTTTATGAATTTCTCATTAATTTTAATGAAAAATAATGTAAAACTTTCCCATGAGTCATAATTCAATAGTAGAAATAAATTTAAATCATACCCATGCAGAGAATTAGCAATTTCATGCATTGAGTTAAAAACCCATAGAATCATCATAGGATTTCATGATTTAGAGAGATATTAGGCATGGGTGTGAATAGATTCACCCATTA
>JACEIK010000594.1:314724-344025 GCA_018107945.1 Datura stramonium
TAATGAAAAACTGAACTGCCAGTGAGAACGAAAGACAAAACGATCCGTTGTTAGCTCCTAAGGTCCGTTGTTGCCACTTGTTTCTACTCCCTGAGTTCAGCTCTCTGATACCTCACACAAACGAACAGGACTGGTCGTTACTAGCTCCAATGACTCATTGTTGCCAATCATTATCACTAATGCCTTAACCAGGGATCCCTTTACATGAATGCTAACTAACAACAGGTTGTTCCACGACTCATTACTTCCTCCTTGAACAAGGATCAGTCTCACAATGACTCCATCCAACGATTCGTAACATCAAACAATGGGTCATTCCTAGACCTGTTACTTCCAACTCCAACCCGCAGAACCTCACCACAAACACATCCAATGGGTCCTTGGTGGAACGAACGATTCGTACCACGACCCGTTCTAAGAGCATTTTCCTGATTTCTACAACTTCCATTTTTAAATCCGGGGTCTAGTCTTGGAAACTTTTGGGGTATTACATCACCTAGTTCGGATCAAAGATTTAAGCTCTGAGACTCCAACTATTCAATTAGTTTCAGTTGTTCGCGAGTACTCTGACGTGTTTCTCAAATATCGTCGAAGAGTCCATCCCGAGTAGGAAATAGACTTCGGCATAGACCTTCCAGACACTCAACCAATCTCCATCCCTCCTTATAGAATGACTCCATCTATGCTTAAGGAGTTGAAGGATCACCTAGAAGACCATCTTGATAAAGGTTTCATCAGGCCCAAAATCTATCCACGGGGGTCACCAGTCTTATTCTTGCGAAAGAAAGACGATACTCTTGGAATGTGTATCGATTACCATCAACTTAACAATGTTACAGTTAAGAACCGATATCCCCTACCAAAAATTGACGACTTCTTTGATCAACTTTAGGGAGGCAGTTGTTTCTCCAAATTAGATCTCAGGTCAGGGTAACATCAACGTAGATTCAGAGAACGTGACATTCCAAAAACAACCTTCAGAACTCGATATGGTCACTATGAATTTGTGGTTACGTCATTTGGCTAACTAATGCCCCTGCAGATTTCATGGACCTAATGAATAGGGTTTTCCATTTCCATTCCTTCTATTGTTTACTCTGCGGGGAAGCATGATTCTACAATCGCGAATAGCACGAGTTAGAAGGATGGAGTGACATATCACCGCATGACATAGATCATGAAAGAAGGGAACATTTCCTAAATGTCTCATAGCCTCTTCTTCATAAGTGTGGCGCGCTTCACACCCATGAAGAAGACTCTATTTAACGTGTTTTTCAGACACCCTAGGACACTTCCAAACCTATTGCTCTAAAATCATGTTTGTAACTACCCGAACATAGGCTCGGATCGAGACACGGGACAAGGAATCCCGAGANTGGGTGTGAATAGATTCACCCATTAATAACCCTACATACCTGGGGGAGATTAGATTTTATCACTTCTTGAAAGCCCAATGAAGGATTGAAGGAAAACTTGAAGAACTCTCACTTGATCACCTCCTAAACCCTTTCAGTATGCATGCATGGATATGAATGAGCCTAGGGTAGATTTTTCCTTATAAAACACTGCATTTCGAGCCTTAAACGATGTTGTTTAGGACCCTAGGACTTAGGAATGACGAAAACACCCATAATGAATTTTATGAAAATTCTGCACTAGCAGTGACAATGACCGACCTAACGGGTTGTGCTTGGATACCAAACTCGTGGTATCCATCCGTTGCGTCCACTGAACAAACTTCACTTCCTTAGATTCAATCCCACGACTCGATAGGACGAGTCATTGCATCAGAAGATGGTCTATTGTGCCCTCTGTTGTTTCCCCCTTGACGACCTGCACCTGGCCTTCCCATGAGCCACACCATGACTCGTGCCTCCTTCCAACGAGTCATTGTTTCCATCTGTTACCTCGACTAGAGGTTTTCCTACTCCTTTCCACGGTTGCTCACCACGATCCGTTATTGCTCACAATGGGTCTTCCTATGACCCATTACTTCCTCCTAAGCTAAGGACCAGCCTCACCACGACCATAAATCATGACTCATGATATCAAACTACGGGTCATTATGTGACCTGTTACTTCCAATTGCAACCCGACTGAACCTCACCACGGATACTTCCCACGGATCGTTGGTTGGACCAATAATTTGTTACATGACCCGGTTTGTGGAAATTTACCAGGTTTCTGCCAACTTTCATTTTTAAATCCCGGGTCTAGTCTTAGGTACTTCCGGGGTATTACATATAGGGGCATAGGGTTTGAAGTGAAAATAGCGAGTAGTAATGGTGCCTTACAACATTTCCCTCAACTCACAAAATAATTCAAGACCTTTATGTATCATGCTGTATACTATAAGTACTACTTTCTCCTTTTCCTCTTTCGATGCACATCAAAGCACACTACATGATCATTCATATGAAAAGTAGAAAATCGATCTTAGTTCACCTAGAAACTAGAGTGATGCTACCTAACTTATAAACGATCAACTAGAATCTAGGATCACCATAATTTGAAATGCCAAACAAATTAAAACTTCAAATAAATTGGTAACAAGGTATTTTATCTGCTAGGATTTCTCCTAACAAGAGAGAAGAAAAGGAAACAAAAAGCATAAATACACACATTTTACATCTCAATAAATAATCTATTATTTAGTAATTCAAGGTAAGTGAGTGTATCACACATTCACGACTCAATTGGTAGATCTAGCATAGCAGGGCATACTTTCAAGTTAGTTATCCCTTATTTACATTGGAGTATGAGCTCATCGTGTCAGAGAATACATTTGATTATAACTAGTAGGAGATTGAGTATAAGACTCATCACACCAAACCAAGATTGCCATTACAGATTTAGGTAAGAAGTGGACTATAGAGATTGCTACACATCATTGAGTAAAGAGATGACATTGAAATAAATTCATTACAGAGAAAACAATAAATTCAATCTACTAACTAATTAATAGTTCAATCTACAGATCAGTTGAAGATGGTGGTGATGAAGGCAGACCAAACACTGTATGTCATGACCGAGTCTATACTCTGGATGAGACACGACACTTGGTACCACAAGTGACCCTAAGATAACCTGTGTTCTATCATTACACTGTTAAATTGAGTAAACGTAAGCGGAAGCTTTGAAATTACAATCATTCAAGACATACCGATTTGACAAGAGTCAATATGTCAAAAGAAACAATACTGCATAACTATGTTTTAATGCCAACAACTAATTGATGAGTTGCTGGGACAAGCCCCCAGCTAACTCTAAAATATATCTAAATAAGAATTAATTGAAAACAAATATCATCCTCGGAAGATGAGGAATCACCAAACACTACTGTTGATATCGTCTGAGGAAACTACTGACAATGCTGGGACTGAGATCCTATGCTTGTATCATAATACGATACAACATGAAAAGTATGCGTCAGCACTTTGAATGTATTGAGTAAGTGAGAGATACAATAAGCAAGAAAGAATAAGAAACTAAACTGCAATAACATAAAATGACCAACTGAAATACTGTTAACTGGTAAAACTGAACTATAACTGATATGGTCAATAATGACTGATGTATCATGAATTTACGGCACTAGCGACGCTTCAAACTCTATGAATGTGCATGAATTTAGGTACATTTATGTGGAAATGATGTATTTTGGTAGTTTTGCAGGTAAAATGGGTCGTACGAATAAGAGTTGATAAAAAGAACTGAACACAGAAAAAGATGCCTCAGACTAACTGCAGTACGGGCTGTTGGTCCTTACCACATGCCTTCCTATTAAGCCGTTTCTTGTAATTCAGAGAAGTTGTTAATAAGAGTGCTAAGCAATGGCGGAAACCCACGGATCGTACTAGATTACAACGGGCCATTCTGATCAACCGTGGGAAGATAAAGAAAAGAATGTCAAATTGAAGTCTCATACGATGGATGGTTCTTATGGGTCATGTGAACATACAACGGACCATCCTGTCTGGTCGTGGAAAGAATCAGGGAAATTGAACAAGATCGGGCTGCATACAATGGGCAAACAGGGCGGGCCGTACTTTATAAGGACGGTTCATTCTGAGTGCTCGTACTTCTAGGTTCAGAAACAATGATCCGTAGGCCAGGAAAATATGAATAGGACCAACAACTCGTAGGATCTTACAACTAGCCGTTGTTTGATGCCATATGCTAAAAGGAGAAAAGTCTGAGGAAAGCAACGACTGGAACAACAGACACTCTAATGATCCATTGAAGCTACCAACGGACCGTGGTACCTGCCGACACTAGAATCCTAGTTGATTATGAAAGGATTTGTTTCATGTCAATAAATAATTTGTTTAGGATTATTTTACAAGTTACGAAATTTTACAGCTTTGAACATAAATTCTGGATGTTGTTAACAATCATTTTTGGTTCAAGAAAAAAAGTTTGTAATTTTGTTCTTGATTTTGAGAAGTAAATGACTTTGGAGTTTTGTTCATCAATTTTTGAGTTATATTCAATTCACGTGGTTTTCTTCTACGAATTTTTTGTAAGTTAAAATTATGATTTCTTCTATATTTTTTGATTGTGATGCTTCAATTATGAGTAGATAAACCCATAACTAGGGTTGTAGGTGATGAATTAGCACACATAGGTTAAACACTTAGTGATTCATGAACGGGGTTTAATGCATGTATTATTTTTTTCTTCGTTTTAATTATTTCTTAACGGTTGCAAACGTTAGAACTTGCCTTATTCTTACTTACCGAATCAAGGGGTAGTGAATGGGAAAAAGGATTAACAACAGAGATTTGTGGACCAATTATTTTGGGGTGACCATTCCTTGCCACTGGACGTGCTCTTGTAGATATAGAGAATGGACAACTCAAATTTCGGTTGAACAATGTGGAAGTGACATTCAATGTATGCAGATCCATGAAGAAAACAAATGATATGAGCATGGTCTCAGTAATTGATGTTGTGGAACTTGAGTTTCCAATTATTCCCATGGAGGAGTTATTGATTCTTGATGATTTAGCAGCAGTCTTGATGAATGTTGGTGCTGAGGAGATCCATGGGGGGTGAGAAGATAGTTAATGCACTTGCTGGTATGGGGTCATACACTTATGTTCCAAAGAAGATTGATCTTTACCTAAAGAATCTGGTGACTCCACCAACCAAGCCATCTATTGAGGAGCCTCCGGTATTAGAGCTCAAAGCACCCCTGTCTCACTTTCAGTATGTATTTTTGGGAATCAATAACACTTTACCGGTCATTGTTGCAACTGACCTACAGGAATGGCAAGTGGAGGCTTTGGTCTCCATTTTCAAAAGATATAAAAAAGCCATTGGGTGGACCATTGCTAGTCTACCACCTCCAATATTTGTGAAAGGTGTTCGAAGCTTTTTGGGTCATGCAGGGTTTTAGAGAAGATTCATCAAGGACTTCTCAAAAATTGCACATCCTTTATGTAAAATGCTTGAGAAAGAGGTGAAGTTTGTTTTTGATGATGCATGCTTGAAGGCATTTGAATGCCTAAAAGAGAGATTGACCACTACTCCGATTATAGTAGCGCCTGACTAGTATTTACCATTCGAGGTTATGTGTGATGCTAGCGGAGTGGCCCTAGGAGCTGTTTTGGGTCTAAGGCAAGAAAAGATTTTCCATCCTATTTATTATGCTAGCAAGGCTCTAAATGCAGCTCAAAAAAATTACACCGTGACAGAATAGGAGTTGTTGGCAGTAATTTTTGCATTTGAGAAGTTTCAAGCTTACTTGCTTGGAACTAAGGTGATAGTCCATATAGACCATGCAACTTTGAAATATCTGATGGCAAAGAAGGATGCCAAGCCACAGCTGATTCGATGGGTTCTGCTGCTACAAGAGTTCGAGTTCAAGGTAAAAGACTGGAAAGGGACTGAAAACCAGGTGGTGGATCACTTATCAAGATTGGAACCTGATGAAGCACTTCGAGATGAGTGTTGACATAGATGATGCATTCCTCGATGAGTAGGTTTTAGCGGCCTCACAATATCTCATCCCCTGGTTTGCAGACTTTGCTAATTATCTGGTGAGTGATGTTGTACCAGAGCACTTATCTTTTCACCAGCGGAAGAAGTTCATGTATGACGTGCGGAATTTTTCTAGGATGAGCCCTATTTATTTCGCATATGTTCTAATGGGGTGATTTGGAGTTGCATGCCCAAGGTAGAGATGTTGAGTATATTGGAGGCCTGCCACTCATCCCCTATTGGGGATCACTATAGTGGGATTCGCATAGCCCACAAGATTCTGCAATGTGGGTATTATTGGCCAACACTTCACCAGGATGCGCATGATTTCACTAAGGCATGTGATGCATGCCAAAGGAAAGGAGGCATATCACGGAAGCATGAGCTTCCTCTTACTCCCATCTTAGTTATTGAGCTATTTGATGTGTGGGGCATTGATTTCATGGGCCCAATTTTGAGCTCAAGTGGGATGAAGTACATACTTGTTTCTGTTGACTGTGTTTCGAAATAGGTGGAGGCAGTTGCGCTTCCAAATAATAGAGGGAAGAGTGTCACAACATTCTTGAAGCAGAATATATTTGCTAGATTCGGGACTCCCAGAACCATCATTAGTGATGGGGGTTCGCACTTCTGTAACTGGTTGTTTCATACTTTATTGGAAAAATATGGGGTAAAACATAGGGTGGCAATACCCTATCATCCGTATTCTAGTGGGCAGGTTGAACTTACAAATCGGGAGATAAAGACCATCTTGGCAAAGACTGTGAATGCTAACCGGACAGATTGGTCTAAGAAGCTAGATGATTCTTTGTGGGCTTATCAGACCTCATTCAAGACTCCTATAGGTATGTCTCTGTAGCAGCTTGTATATGGGAAAGCATGTCATCTTCCGATTGAACTTGAGCACAAAGCTATGTGGGCGCTCAAGAAGCTGAATTTGAACTGGAGCGAAGCTGGGAACTTGACGCTTGATCAGTTAAATGAGCTAGATGAATTTTGGCTAAAAGCCTATGAGAGTTCTGAAATTTACAAACTAAGGATGAAAATTCAGCATGATCAAAAGATTGGGAAGAGAGAATTCATCCCGGGTGATATGGTGTTACTATTCAATTCTAGGCTTTGTCTGTCTCCTGGCAAGTTGAAGTCTAAATGTCTAGGGCCTTTTCGAGTGGTTTAAGTATTCTCCCATGGGGCAATTGAACTAGAAAATCATGAAGGAAAGCGGTTTAAATTCAATGGTCAATGAGTGATAGCATATCTGGGGAAGAGCAAAGAAATAAAGCTGGTGGATCTCTAGGCTCTAGGTGAAATCTGAGTAACCCGGGGACTTGTGTCGTGCCGCGATATTAAATCAGGCGTTGCATGGGAGGCAACCCATGGAGGTGTTTTGGTGAAGGCTGAGTAGTCAAAATACCCGCATCGTGCTGCGATGTTAAATTAGGCTCTGCTTGGGAGGAAACCCAATTTGTAAATTTTAATGTAAATATAGTGTTCACAAGTGTGCAGGTCTAAGGAAAAGGAAAACTTAAATGATTCAACTCAACGCTGAAACCACGACTCCCAGAACGGGCTATTGCAAGAAGGAACGGCTCGTGGTTCATAGCCGTTATTACTTATCTGGAGTGCCCTATTTCTGAGTCTGATCAATGGGCACTCAGAACGGGCCGTCATTTTTTCACACGAGTCGTGGTGTCACCCATTCTAACAAAGTACCGCAGGCCTAAAAACCAATGAACGAACCTACAGAAGAACAATATTGGTCATTATGAGAACAAATGGCTCGTGCTATTAGCCCGTAGGCTCCACAGGTAAGTTCCCAAAACTATACACCACGACACATAGGTACAGGTCGTGGTATTTTAATACGACCCATTATATGAGTCGTGGTCAGAGATAAAAATTTCCATACCAGACACGACTCGCACAGACCTCACCTATTTAAACCCCTCACACCCGATTTTTTGCACACTTCTCGTTCAAAATCAACTCAAACACTAAACTTCCACTCCCTCTTGAATTGAACAACGACACCAACACTGCTACACCTCATATCTCTAACTATTGATAAAAAATTCATGTGGTTTTCTTGCTAAAGTGAGTATGTGAAAAGCTAGCCTCATTTTTTTTGTTTTTTCTTTCGGTTGTTCTGTCATCATGGTACCCGTCCGAATTATAGTTTCATAGTGGCAAATTGCTCACTGGAAACTTATGCATAGTGTTATACCCCGGGAACCTAAGGATCAACCCGGGAGTCAAACGGGAAAAATCTGAAAAAAATGTTGCAGCAGTGTAGGACGAGTCGTTAGACGACTCATGAGGAGACCCCACGAGTCATCAGGTGGCTCGTGGGAAGGCTGGAATGGGCTGGGGAGTTGAGGTCCCCACGGGCATGGGAACGAGTCGTGGTCAGCTACCACGAGTCGTCAGGTCTACCTAGGATGAGGTTGAGGATTAAGTATGAGGTCTAACCAGTGCACCTAACAGATGGGACCCCACAAGTTGTGGGCAGTCCCAATGACTTGTGAGGTTGATCTTGAGCAAGCCTATGGAATTTGTCATGTGTCTATGATCCGGGTGTACGTTCGGGTCGTGACACATAGGGATTTCATACTATTTGAAATTAACTAATTGGGTAGCTCTCTGCAATCGGGAAAATAACTGGCATCAGTGAAAAGTGAAAAATAACCTAAAATGGATATTATAAAATTTTGATGGGGGTAGAGGGTTAGTATATCCTCACATGTTCGATTCAAGGTCTAAACTAATACTTGTTGAGTTAGCTAAAGCTTGAAGGGTGAGGTTAGGTTGCACGACCCAATCAACGACCCGTTATTTTTCACAACAGCTCGTTGATCGGATCATTAGACTATCCCAAACATAAATCCTGAACCCCTCCCACGGACCAATCATACATTCCATTGTATATCACAACGAACCATTGTATTGGCTCATGTGTATGTACAGAAGACCCCACTTTCAGAAGTCAATTCAACAACCGCAACAACGCGTTGTTGTTAGCTATAACGACCAGTACTGACGGCCATCTGTTGTGATTAAACAATGTGCTAACTGGGTTTATTTTCTTGTGAATTTAACAATATGTCTCACAGGCACAATGACTTCACTAGTAAATAAGAAGCAACAGGAAGCTGCTGCACGAAAGGAAATTACAAAAAGGCAGCAGCTCCGTGATGAGTCGGAATCGAAAAGTTCTTGTGGTTCGGAGGTGCACTACATCATTACAAGCTCTGACGAATCTCCAGTGGTGACCACTAGGGAAAAGTCCAAAGCCCAAGAAGCTGCAGCAGCTACTACCTCACCTTCCCAGTCTGATGAGGGAAGTGATGAGGCTGAATCTGATGGTGACAACCCTCCTTTGGATAATGCAAAGAAGGGCAATGATGATGCTGAGGAGTCAAGGGATGATGATACTAATGCAGAGGAGTCCGGTGACAAGGAAAGTGCTGTTGAAGAGTCTACTGAGCAGGTAGAGGACTCTGAACTTGGCACCACACCTGGAGAAAGGTCCAAGAGATGGTTTCTACAGGGCTCCAGAGATGTGTGTTTTGTAGGGCTCAATCTCAATGAAAAAGGAAATCCCAACCGTAGTATTTAGGAGGAGCCAAAGATTTAGATCAATGACTTAAATGAAGTTCCAGAGCTTAAAAGGCTCTTCGAGGGCTACAACATGTATTGGATGGTAAAGACTCTAGGAAAATACAGCATGGACATGGTGCGTGAGTTCTACGCATGTTACTACTGCACCTTGGAAAAGAAGGCTTCCACAAAGAAGTCCATTAAGAAGGAGTCTGTGCAAGACTCTATTAGGGTAAGAGCTATCCCAATTGATATATGAGAGAGGACCATCACCAGAGTCTTGATGGGTGGTGACTTTACATTGCCGACCAGAACTACTGAATATGATTATCGAATGGAGGCAATGAAAGGGATGAGAAAGTTGAGAACTGAGGACAAGGTGTTTCACTTTCAATGGATGGCAAATATTATTGCTGAAGGAAAGGAGGGAGCAGAATGGGTCATGGGAAGAAAACCGATCTACAAGTGAATTGTTTGGCCAAGTCATGGTGGTCTATCATCCGACATCGCCTCACGCCGCTAGTGAATTATAATGTTTTGAGCGCAGATAGGGAAGCGTTGGTGGCATGCATTATGTCTGAGTACCTGCTGAACATTCCCAGGATTATTGCCATAGAAATTCAGGAGTGGGTGGTCAAATAAAACACTACACTTCCGCTCCCGAGCCTGATCTATCAGTTATGCATGGAATTTAGAGTGCCTGTCTTCCAAGATATCGATCATATGATTAAAAACATTAGGACGACATACATAGCATTGATTAAAGATGACCTGAATCTGGTGGCTAGGGTCCAAGTTCCATTTGGTGGACCTAGATTAAGTGAGAGTACACCGAGGGAGGTGAGCAGGGTGACACTTCCAGCCAGGATAAGCAGACCATGGAGATTCTTTCCACTCGAGCAGATGACATTACAACAACCACTTCTATTCCATCAGGAAGTTCAGCCCAGTCCGTTCCCATTGGATACTTGTTGGTCCCAGAGAGTGACATGATAAAAATGGCCAAGAGACTGACAATTGCAAAACGCAAGATTGACATGTTGCTTGAGCAAGTTAAGCCATGGGTTAAAAAAGAAATAGAAGATGCAGCACATGGGCTATATATGAGGCTGGATAGTTTTGAGGTACGCCTCAATCAGTATAATGCTCAGACTCGGGATTAGGACACTATGGAGATAGAGCTAGCAGCATTGAGAGCCTCAGTGCTTAAGTTGTCATCCAGACCTACTCCATTTTTACCACCGCAGACTTTATCAGCAATAGATAAGGAATTGGATGTGGAGATTCCTCAGATCTTTGATCTTGAGCCGGCCCCGCGTGAAAAGTCAAAAAGAAGCGAGTCGCTGAGGGTGTGGAGGATGAGGAAAGAAGAAAACTGAAGAAGGAGAAGCGGGCATTGAAAGATGCCCTCAAGGAAAGTCGACAGACTACCGATGTGCATGAGAGAGATATAATGGAGTGGGTAAAGGAGCTGACAGCTCTAGTGCGGGGGATGAGCTTGAGGAGAGTGGCACACAGTTAAATCTCCTGTGCCAACAACTTTGGAGAATGCATAGGCCACAACTGATGCCACCGTTACACATGCTGGACATATGACTGAGACTCCAGCTGCTGTGGATTCTAGGTTGCATCTGCAGCCCTCGATGACCAGACCACTGGCATCTAGGATGCCCAGGTACGTCCCTATTCTCATTCTTTACTTTTTAAATGTGTTGAGGATGCCGCATGATTTTTTTGATAGGGGCAGGGTAGTACTCAATTTTGATTTTTGTGAACATAACTCGAGGGTTTTTCTTTCCTGATATCTTTTCCCTCGAGTGTTCTTTATCTATTAGAACCGTCATGTTTAGGGTTTTTGTTTTATTTTGTTTTGTTCGTTAACTGGAAGAAAGTAGGAGGTGTATGAGCAGTCAAACAAAGCATGTGATGAATTGATTTTGTGATGTATGTGAAAATGACTCCCTTCCTAAATGCTTTTATGTGAATATACTTGTTCTTTGAGGTGTGACCAGTATGGATCTTTGTATGGCATCATAGGCATCACTAGGATAATTAATTTCAACACTATGCATGAACCTGATGGTTGGAACTTAGCTATGTAGTCAAATGCTTGTGTGAGTAAGGTTCAATAGTTGAATTATGTTATGTGTGTCAATCTAGAACTTTTCTGGTCAGTCGTACCAAGGTAGAAGATGGGAAACTAGAGAAGGATCAAAGGCCATTTTTGATGAATGAGTCCACTTTAGCCTTAAAAGACCTACCAAAAGAAAATAAATATCCCTTGATCCAAATTTTGAGCTTAAATTGACTTTTGTTTTTCTTTACACCAATTCACCTTCCTTCTTTGATTAAAATGAACCTTTTTTAGCTCTAGTCCCTTCTTAGACACTGTGAACCTCAACTCAGGCAAATTGCCTAATTTGAGGGTGGATATTATAGGGGTAATTAAGAAGAGTAAGGTGGAATGCGATTGAGTAATAGAAATGAAAGAGCGGATATGCTGTGCATAACGAAAAGGAAAGAAATTTTTTTTGTTAAAGAGAAAAAGAGCATAAAAAATGAATGAAGGTGATGAATCCTTGAAAGAAGAAACACCGCATTTGTAGTTGCAAAAGAAATAAAAGAAGAAGAAAGAAAAGGAAAAACGGAGCGAAGTGAAAAATAGGTTAAGTGGAGGCAAAGTTAGTGTAGTGCCAATGAGGGTTAAGTTACTATTCCCATATTTACCATACCCAACCCCGAGCCTACATTATAAGCTGAAAAAGTCCTATAGTGATCCTAGTTCAAACCGTCTGAAAACTGAGTTATTGAAAGTAATGGTAAGCTTATGGTATTGTATTCGCATAGTTATAATGATCAAGAGTCCAGGAAAGAATCAGAGAAATTGACCAAGATCAGACTGAATACAACGGACAAACAGGATGGGCTATACTTTCTAAGGATGGGTCATTCTGAGTGCTCGTACTTTTAGGTTCGGAAACAATGATCAGGAGGCCAGGAAACAACGAATAGGATCAATGGCTGGTAGGATCTTACAATGAGCCGTTGTTTGAAGCCATATGCTGAAAGGAGACAAGTCTGAGGGAAGCAAAAACTGGAACAAAGGACACTCTAATGATCCATTGACGCTAACAATGGACCATGGTACCTACCGACACCAGAATCCTAGTTGATTTAGGAAAGGATTTGTTTCATGTCTATAAATAATTTGTTTAGGTTTATTTTACAAGTTATGAAATTTTACAGCTTTGAACAGAAATTTTGGGTGTTGTTAACGATCATTCTTGGTTCAAGAAACAAAGTTTGTAATTTTGTTATTGATTTTGAGAAGTAAATAACATTGGAGTTTTGTTCATCGATTTTAGAGTTATATTAAATTCACGTGGTTTTCTTCTACAATTTTTTTAAGTTACAATTATGATTTCTTCTATATTTTGTGATTGTGATATTTCAATTATGAGTAGCTAAACCCATAACTAGGGTTATGGGAACCATGATGAATTAGCACACATAGGTTAAACACTTAGTTATTCTTGAATGGGGTTTAATGCATGTAATATTTTTTCCTACGTTTTAATTATTTTTTAACGATTGAAAATATTGAAACTTGACTTATATTTACTTATCGGATCAAGGGGGTAGTGAATGGGAAAAGGAATTAACAAAGGAGATTTGAGGCTATCAACCCTTATCTAATAGCTTGAACTTGTCCGGGAATAGCTAATCCGATATAAAGGGTAAGGGTTAATTAAGAATACACCCATATATGGACCAAGTTGCATGGTGATAATTATCTAGATAGGGGACTAACCATTTAGGTGAACTTAACTTACCAATATTGCATGTTAAATACCGGAATAGATCACTAGTATAAAAGCCTTGTGGTTATGAAGTCATAGGGAACACAATACTAGTCAATTTGTTGATTGAATACAAACCAAAATTGATTTAAGCATCCACTAGTTCTTTAATCTTGTTTATTATTCTATTTTTCAATTCTTTCCCCCCAGGAAATAAGTAATGCGATAGTAATAGATAATAACATTAACTCAAGTTCTTTCTATATTCCATGTGGGATCGACCTCATCCTTTGTTGGGTTCTATATTTGACATCCACTGCTTTATATCTCAATTACGAGGTGTAATTTGGGTGACATCAATGACCCTAGCTAGTGGTGATAAAAATATCCTGAAACTTAGATACTGAGTTGAGCTAAACTGATTTGTACTGAACTGAGACTGTACTGACTAGTGGGAGAGTCCATAATCGACATATAACCACATGAGCTAAACGTTGAGTTCGATGTATACGCCTCATCGATAGGAACCAATATACCTTGCCAGGGTATAAAGACATGAACTGTGAGATCAATGTTTGGGCCCAATTGGGCTAAATAACCTATGGAGGCAACGTACTTCTGGGAACCTAGGTGTGCTGGAACCCTAGTCCTCTTGGTGCTTAGTCCTACTCCCACTGGATTGCCCTAGTCTGAATACTAAGCTGATAGCTCGAAGCTGGGGCCCAAGACTAAGTCAGTGATACTTATCTTGAAGTACCCTGAGAGTCTTATTGGACCGGATAACTGTAACTGGTGTTCTATGACTGGCCAGAGCTGCTTATCTTGAATTGTCGTAACCGTCTAGAGAACAAACTGAAACTAATACTGATAGTTCTCAGACTGGTCAGATCTTCTTATCTGGAAGCATCATAATCATCTAAAGAACTACCTGATAACTGGGAGGCATTATTGGCACCTCAAGAACTGACTATAGTCAAATTGAAAGATACTGAAGATACTAACATTTTGACTGAGACAAAACTAGCATGCAACTGACTGAGAATTCATACGATATTAATAACATGGGAATTCCAACACTAATAGAGTCAAGAAACATTAATGTATAGTCAATTATGCAAGAGCATAATTACTACATTCATAGAGTTAGGGATAAAACCATTTTACTGGAAGCAAGTAGCAACATGATCACTAAGTAGTGGAAATATAGCAACAAATAATATGAACAACATCCCACATGAATTAATCAGAATCTGACTGAAAAATTTACTCTAATTCAAATTCTTAGGGCTAGAATTGATACGAGATTATGGAAGGGTTTTGGGATACAAGGGAAGAACAATTCCCATATACCTGGTGGAAGATTCCTGAGAAAATCCTTGCAAAATTGAGAAGAAGATTGAATGCCCTAGCTTTGCCATGAGAAGTCTGTCTGTAACTTCTTCATACTAAGTTTGAGTGTTGAGAAAGGAATGAGAGGAATAAGTAGATCACTCCTTTAATTCTCTCCTAAACGTGCCAAAAACGATGAAGTTTATGGATTGCAAAGACGGAAAGCTACTAAATAGCCCTGGAAGAAAATTTGGAAAATGGGCCGACTGGGACCAACGAGCCATACAACGGGTCATTGGTTGTGAAAACGACCCATTGGAACTAGTTGTTGGCCCTGGGTATGGTTTTTATGCTCACTGGAAAGGGACCACGAAAGGTTACCATGACTCATTAGACAAACCAACGGGTTGTTAGTCACTCTTATCGTCACTAGCAGGAGGACCGGGACCCTTAGACAACAGGCGACACAACGGCTCATTGGTAGAATCAACGGGTCGTTGTGCCTGCTCGTGGTCAACACCGGAATAACTGAAGGATTTTTGGACTTGATGTCATGAATGGAAACAGCGACTGGTTGTGCTATACAACATGTCATTTTTTCCTCTTATTGTTACAGGAAAAAGATTTTCAACAACATCTGGACTCCAACTAACGAGTCACTCCACGAGTCATTACATCAGACAATGACTCGTCATTTGATTCGTTGGTTCCTAGGAAGGGTTTAACTGGTTTTTGAGCTGGGAATGCAATGAGTGACAGGACGACTCATTACTTCTCACAATGGGTCATTCCATGTCTCGTTAGTTCCCGAAGGACAACTGGTAGGGATGACCACGACTCAGACAATAAGTCATTACTGCTGACAACGACTCGTTGTCTCGGTCATTCTGAGACAAATTTTCCTTGTTCTATCTGTTGAGTCTAAGTTTTGTCTAGGAAATTCTTGTTGTGTTACAATATATCCCCCTTGGGATCATTTGTCCTCAAATGAAGGCTAAAACTGCTGGAAAACTGGGAGAAGAGCTGAAATTCCTACACTGAAACCATAAACTGATTTTCTGAAGGAGTGATTGACTCCTAATTGGAAAAGGCATACTAACTGAGCTAATACAGTTAAGATGCATATGTGATGATTTGGTAATTTACCAACTCATTAGGATCTTAAGAATGAGCTTTAGTCTAGTTTTCAATTTATTTATATGGATTTTATTCCCTTTTTGTCTTTTGTGTGCAGATATCTAATTTGTAGAAAAGAGAAAGAAAGGGAGCAAAAATAAGGCAATAAGGTGAAAATTGGTGCTTCATCAGAGAAGACCGGTGAAACGTCGGCCAAACGCTGAAGACCAGTGCCCTGGGGAATTAAAGAAACCAGCAATCGCGAACACCAATCGACGACTCACTGTTTGAATCGCCTACCAATGCTTGAGATTGCTGGATCACAAAGAAAGAAATCGGCGAAGCACGGTTGGAGACCGGTGAATCAACAAAGGAAACGCTGAAGGACATTACAATTCACTGCAGGAGCATAAGTTATAGCCGGTGGTTTGCGAAATGCAACCCGTGAACTGCCAGTACTCTCGCAAGTTCCAAAATGCCTGAACAGGGGCAAATGTGTCCAACACTAAAAAAGAGAGTTTTTAGTATCCTACTTTTTCATATATTCTAGAGATATGTACTCTGTACCTATCAGATCTTAACTTTTGGCTTTTTGGAGAAAATTCTCTTTTTAAAAGAAGAAAAGTAGAATTCTATTGGTGGAAATTGTAAAGGATTGTTTTTCTTTCTCTTCTTCTTCCTCTATAGCAAGGTACTACCATTGTTGAAGACTTATTGGTGAATTTGATTTTGATACTCTTATTATTGAACTCAATGAGTTTATTGTTAGATATGCTTTTGAATTTCTTAATTATGAGTAGCTGAATCATTAACTAGAGGTTTGTGGTGATGAATGCTTAAATAGATTGGGTATTGCTAGATTCATCTCAATAATGTTTAATTAGTTTAAATCTGTTAAGTTCTCTCCAATTTATAATTGAAGATCCATGGTTGCTGATTTGGCTCTATTTGTTCCTACTTGATTTGTGCTTGATAGAGAAGAATTAGGAATTGAAAGAGAATTTAATGGTGGACATGGATGTGATGTTGTGGAATTGGGCTAGAAATAGTCAAAACCACATTCTCACTCCTAACTAATAGCTCTAGAAATTAGTGTAGCTATTAATCTAAACCTATTTGGGTTGATTTAATTGTGCCTAGTTGGTTTGAAAGAACTCTATCAAGGGGCATTTATGAGGTTGAAAGAGATCAAATGCCAATCTGCCCAAGGTCATTTGCACAATTTGGACTTATGAGATAGAATGATTTTAGAAGATGAATTATCGGCACCTTGAAATGTACTATCGGAACTGTGCTCTGAAGATTTTTTTAAAGTAACCCAGTCAGATGTATCAGAAAGGGTAGTGAGATGATATTGCATGACCCTATTTAATTAGCACATCATCTACACCACACCTCTAGTCCTTCTCATTATTGTCGACAACATTGGCTAATTTTTCTATCTTAATCAGCCAAATTAGAATCCACACCTGTTGTTAATATAAAATCTCACCCAAAATATTTATGTCGATGTTATTTTTTAGTGGTGCAAACTAAATTCAATTTCCCAAACCACACTCATGCATATCATTCACTAGTCTCTGTGGGATTCGACCTCGACATCCGTTAAGATATTTGATTTTATACAATGATTGTTTATGCTCTTTTATTATGAAGAGTATATTTTGAACGTTATAAAAAATGGCGCCATTGCCGGGGGCTAGCACTTGATACTCTTGTGTTGATTGTTAATTTGAATTAGTCTTGCATCGTAGGTGTTGACATTAATTTTTGCTATTCTTGTTAGGATAAAGTCATATGAGTCATCACTCAAAAGCAGGGGAGAGCTCAGTTAAGGGTAATATGGAGCATGAGAAGATAATCCGATGATAGACGAAGCTTTAGGAGCCATTCGCCTACTGCCTAAGTTGGGAATTCCGTGTTCTATGCCATAAGTACAATGCTACATTTGCAACAGATGAAAGGACTATTTGGGGTCAAACCATGTGAGGATACAAATCTCTATTTGAGGAATTTCTTATAGATCTGCCATCCTTTCAACATAACTAATATAAGTCAAGAGTCTATCAAATAGAGGCTCTTTCCATTTTCCCTTACGAGAGAGGCGACCATGTGGTTGAAAGAACTCCCTCCGGGCTGCATTACATCATGGCAAGCATCGACTGAAGCATTCTTGGATCATTTCATCGCTCCATCTAAAATGTTACAGCTGAGGGATAATATCACGAACTTCAGACAAGAGCCAGGAGAACTGTTGCATGAAGAATGGTTAAGGTTCAAGAAGAAGGTTTCCCATTGCCCCAACCATGGTCTACCAGATGGAGTGCTCCTTCAAAGTTTCTATCGAGCCCTAGACTCCATTAACAAGTCTATTTCCAATAATTCAGCTGGAGGATCAATCATGGATCAGACATACGGATTACCTAAGGCCCTCTTGGATGAAATGAAAAAAAATCGGGCATGGCACACAAGAGAGACTAATTTATCAATGCATGACATTGGCTCTAGTGCATTGGTAGCTGAGTTGCAGAAAAGAGATGAAGAGAAAGATGAAAAAATCACTAAAATGATGATGCAGCTAGAACTAATGACCAAATATGTGATGGGGGCAGGGTCCAATGTTGTGAACGCTGTAGGTATGCAAGATCCATTGTACTTTGAAGGAGAATCATCGCCATCGAGATACGAGGAGGAATGCCAGTACATGGAAAATCAGATGGGGGGTTCTTGTCTTGGGATTCAAGGGACTAATCAAGGTCCTTGGCACCAAAGGGAAGAGAATTAATGTTGGAGAAACCGCGATGCACAAGGATGGCCTGATAGAAATGAAAGATCTTGCAATAGAGAGAAAAATCGAGAGGGAGACTGTTATCACCGAAGTTCAAACCCATATGTTCCCCCTCCTAAAGCTGACAATGCCCAAAATCAGCCAGGTGTGAGCAATGCAGGTAGCTCAAGAATTGAAGAGATGTTAGCAAGAGTCCTCAAGAAAGTAGAATCAACCAATAATGGGGTCAAGGAATTGAAAGGGGAGGTGTCTAACCTTTCCCAAACGATGAGCTCCCATTCAGCATCCATTAAATATTTGGAAGCTCAAATGAACCACTTGTCCACTCAAATGAATCCCCAACTGAAGGGAACACTCCCAAGTAATACAATTCCAAACCCGAAGAAAGATAGTCAATGCATGGCTATTGTTACGAGGAGTGGTGAACTGGTTGGAGATGCGATAGTAAAACTTAAGTAGGTTTTTTCTCCTAAATCAAATGATGAGAATGAATCTGATGAGGTGCCAAAATATCCATGTAGTGGTGAAAATAGTGAAGATGAAAGTGAGGGAAAGGATGATGAAGTGCCCTCACATAGTAATATGGAAAAGGCAGGCATGAAGGCCTCAAATGAGGAAGGACATGAACCAAGAGCTCCACCCCCTTATCCACAATAGTTAGCTAGGAAAAGAAAGGATGACTAGTTCAACAAATTCATCGACATGTTCAAAAAATTATCCATTAATATACCATTGGTGGATGCCCTACTTCAAATGCCCGGATATGCTAAATTCATGAAGGAGCTGTTGAAAAAGAAAAAGGTGGTAGATGTGGGCATCGGGGAGACAATGCATCACTGTAGTGCGATGATGATGAGCAATCTCACCCCAAAGCAAGAAGATCTGGGAGCCTTTATCATTCCTTGCACTATCTAATTATGTATGTTTAAGAAAGCCCTTTGCGATCTTGGCACAAGCATAAATATAATGCCGCTTATCATTTTCAAGAGATTGGGGCTCGGGAACTCTAAACCCACTTCAATGAGGCTGTTAATGGCTGACCGCTCCATAAAAAAACCCGTGGGTGTGCTAGATGATGTATTGGTAAGGGTGGATAAATTCATTCTACCAGCTGATTTTGTTGTGCTTGATTGTGAAATGGACTTAGAAGTGCCAATCATTCTAGGGAGACCATTGCTCGCAACGGGTCGAGCGTAGGTAGATGTAGATCTAGGCGAGCTTAAGTTCTGAGTTGGAAGTAAAGAGGTCACCTTTAAGGTGTGCCTATTATTTGAAACTCTTGATGAATGTAAAGTGATTGTAGTGTTTCATGAGGAGAACGAGGAGAGCAGAGTGGAGATGAAAGAGGCTGAGTCGGAGGATGATCCTTCGAAGAATGATTGCTAAATGGGAAATACATCGTTCCACGATATTAACTAAGGAACTTCTTGGGAGGCAACCCAAGTGTTTATTTTTGATTGTTTTTATGTCAATGTTGTTTTTAATTTTTTTAGGGGTAATGAGGTGAGAAGCGAGGAGAGAAAGCACAAAAAAAGCAGGTGACGTACTAGACCGGTGAATCACCGATCCAGATGTGTGAATGGCTGCACCATAATATGCAAGAAGAAACCTAGGAGCATAAATGTTAGACCAGTGGATGAACCGGCAAACTGCTGGATTAAAGGTGCGTACCACCACTTAAATGTCGTTGCAACCCAAAAGACATAAGCAATGGTTTCCAAATTGGAAACCTAACAACGTAACACCAACCTGAGTCACGAACCAATGGTGAGTCGCCGATTGTCAACCAGTGAACTGAGCATAATTTCAAGCAATAAAAGGTAAGGCAGCGTATCACCGGATCAAATCGATGATCGCCGATGTAACGCTGGTAAGGATGCGGATCCCAATTCAGGATCTCAATCAAAAATGGACCTACCCAGCCCTAATATCTATTTGACCCATTCTAGTGTGAACAAAATATTCCCTTACGTTTCCTTTTTTCCTCTTTTACCACCTTCCCATACTACTTTTCACCTTCCCAATACCCCACCTTTCCATATTCCCAAACTCCCTATCTTCCAATTCCCACACAATTAACTCACCATTAATCTTCCACCTTCTCCTCAACTGACCCCATTCCTATCTACTCACCAATAAAATTGTAATACCCCAAAAGTGCCTAAGATTAGACCCGGGATATAAAATGGAAGTTGGATGGAAACTGGGAAAAATATTGCAGGATGGACAACCCAAAGAATCATTGGTCCAACCAATGACCCGTGGGAACCATTCGCAGGAAGGATCAGGTCTGGTGATAGTGGAAACAACGAGTGAAGTAACAACTCGTTGTTGGGTATAATGATTCATCATTTGGAGCTATGGTGGGTACCAGACTTCAACATTAAGGATATAAGGGGTCATCCCATGACCCTTCGTGAGAGGTAACGAGTCGTGGTCACAAGTCATTGTATGGGATGTTAATATTTTCCAGTGGACCTAACGAAAAGAAACCATGACTCGTTGGGTGAAGTAACGGGTCATGGTGAGGCTCGTTGGAAGGACCAGTGCAGGATCTAGAAGGGGCAAACAACGGATGATGTTACAACTCTTTTGATTAAAGGATAACTCATCATGTAGAGTCTTGGGCTGAATCTAAGATCAGGGATTTGGCAGTGTAGATGACGAATAGATACCACGAGTCATGGTATCCTCCAACCACTCGTTGGTACGCCCGTTAGTTCACCCAGTGTAGATTTTTCAAGGTTTTTCATTAAGGGCATTTTCATTATTCCTATGCTCTAAGATCCTAAACTATGTCATTTTAAGTTATTTTCTGAGTGTATTAAGATAGTTTAAGCCCTTCTAGACTATTCATTCTTTTGCATGCAAAGTTAGAAAAGTTTAGAGCTGATCAAGCTAGTCTTCAAGGTGTTCTTCATCAATTTCCCTTTGGGCATTCGGGGAGTGGTGAGAATTGATCATACCAAGGTATGAAGGGTTATGAATGGGTGTTATAGTTCACACCAATGCCCAATCTTTTCTAATTCATGAAGTTTGATAAAAAATCTTATGGGATTTTAACTCAAATCTTGTGAAAATTCTAATGATCTATTAATGGGTTATTTTCTTTTGTGATTTATATTATATTTTCTGAATTATGTTCAGATTCTACAACTATTTTGATTATTAAATTGTTGATTTCAATTTCTATTAAATTAAGCCCAGTTATGCATGTTCTATGATGAATTAAGTGATGATCTTTACTTCAATCATTGATATTAATAAAACCATTATGATTTATGATTTGAAATATGAATTTATTCAAATACCCATTATTATTTGACTATTTTCAAAGTTTATGTATGATCTACAAGTTTGCATGAATCCAATGATTTACTAATTATGTTTTTGACCGACTCACGGGTCGTACCCTAATGGCTAGTTCACGGATTTACAAGCATGTTTATGGTTATAATGATTTAAATAGCCCATGAATCTCATGCATAATATACTCTGAGCATTATATATGTTTTGGGAGTAGTATTTAACACCGAGTAGGTTTGGGGCCTAGGTTCTGCCCCAAATCTTAGAACTACATGCCACCGTTGGACATGATGGAACCTCCCTTGTGACTGTCCCCTGGCCCAAATGGCCCCTTTTCATGGTGATATCACGCCTTTCATGGTTCTAACCTTGTAAAGGTACGAACGCCCTCCCGACTAGGGTTACAGGTCGGGCTTCATGTGTGCTCATATGGGGTATGTCGGTTATGAGAATCTCCTACCATTCCTCATGATTTATTCATGTTTATGATTATGTATATTCGCTCAAGTCATGTCAATAAATCTTTTCTATTATGATTATGATTATGATTGAATTACGTATGTTTTGGAAACCTTGAGCGTTATGTTATTGTATGTTATTTATGTTATGAGCATGTAGTCTTACTCTTATGATCATTTATGAGCTTTTATATTTATATTTTGAATGTCCATTTTACTTACCTTGCATACTCGGTACATTCCACGTACTGACCGCATACTTTCTATGATGTATAATTTCATGATACAAGACCCGACTCTCAGGCTTATCCCCGTTAGTAGTCCATTTCAGAGTTAGCTATCAGCCCTCTTGGTGAGTCCTCATGTTCCGAGGGATATATGTTCAGACATTGTGGATCCTTTTATTTCAGTTTTTGCAAGTTAGTTGGGGATGTTGTCCCATTAACCCATCTGATATGATAGAGGCTTTCAGACTTATTGTAGTACTCAGCTTACATGTAATGCTAGTAAATTCCTCTTATCATGCTATGTTATGTTAGGTTTGTGTTGCCGCTATATCATATGTTCAGTATTCCACTTTATGTGATATGAAGTTAGATGAATGTTCATGTCATGGGTCGACTTGGAGTCTCTCGGGGCTCCTAGTCTAGTGTTATGATCCATACCTACGTTCGGATCGTGACAAACTTGGTAGCAAAGCCATAAGTTTGATGTATCCTAGGGTGTCTGAAAGCCGTGCTAAGTAGAGTCTTTTTAATGGTGTGAAGCGAGCCACACTTGTGATGAAGAGGCTATGAGATATTTAGGAAATGTTCCCTTCTTTCATGATCTATGTTGTGCGATGAATAGTCCTTCTATCCTTCTAATTTGTGCTATTCGGAATTACAAAATCATGGCTCCTCGAAGAATGAATGGTAGGAGAAATAGGAATGGTGAAGGCCACGAGGATGGCAACGGTAATGGGCACCAGCAAGCCCTACCAGTTCAGGAGCACTAGGCACCAGAGCCAGTTGCCCATGTCGAGTTTTGAGCAGCTATCCAAATGCTTGCGCAGGCCTTAACCGCTTAGGTGAATCAACAGGCTGTTGTGCATATTCCACAGAATGGCAATGCAACGACAACTTGAGTCATAGATTTCTTAAGGATGAACCCGCCGGAGTTCCATGGTTCCAAGATAGATGAGGACCCGCATGAATTCATCGATGAGATTTTAAGATCACCTTGGTTATAGGGGTGACAAATGGAGAGTGCGTTGATTTGGCCTCCTATAAGTTGAAAGGGGTAGGAATATATGGTTCAAGCAATGGAGAGATGGTAGAGCGGTGGGCACAGGTCCTATAGGTCGGGAGGAGTTGCATGCAGCCTTTCTGGATCGGTTCTTCCCTCGTGAAATGAGGGAGATGAAGGCAGCTGAGTTTGCAAGTCTGAAGTAGGGTGATTTGTTAGTTTAGGAGTACGCTTTGGAGTTCACCAGTTTATCCAAGTATGTGCTACAGTTAGTGGCAGACCAGAGGGCTCAAGTAAGCTGATTTATGCATGGAGTGGCGGACTACCTGGATAAGGATTGTAGGATCGCCATGCTGCATTGGGATATTGATTTTCCCCACATAGTGTTGCATGCCCAGCAAATGGAGTCAGTGATCAAAGGCAGAGAGATTCCAAGTGGACCAGGACAGACAATTATGGAATTTCTCAGGCTAGATCGGGGGGTGGACAACACCAGCAGTCTCAGCACAGGTCTTTTTCTCTAGCACAATCATCAGCCAGTACACCATTTAGATCACGAGGGGATCGTAGGAGCCGGGCTTTCGATTCGAGAGGCCCGGGTGGCATGCAAATAGATTGCACTATCCAAGCTTGTGTGGGGTGTGGCAAGAATCATCCAGGAAGGTTCCTAGCTGGCATAGATGTTTGTTTCAGGTGTGGAAAACCTGGACACAGACTCAGGGATTGCCCTTCGGCCAGATTAGGGGCGGCAGAACCTGTATGCCAGTCACTAGTTTAGCTACTCCAGCAGCACGTCCCCATCAGTAGGGTGGCTCGACTACCTAAGCTGACAGTCAACGCCAAAATAGATTTTATGCCCTTGCGACCCGTCAGGAGAAGGAGACTTCACCGAATGTGGTTACTAGTATGTTGCGAGTGTTTCATATTGATCTTATGCATTGTTAGATCCAGGGGCGACCTTGTCTGTTGTGACACCTTATATTTCTAGTAGCTTTGGAGTTAGTCCCGAGACTCTGTCAGAACCATTTTTAGTTTCTACTTATGTTGGTAATTCGATTGTAGCTAGGCGGGTGTATAGATGATTCCCAATCACTATATTTCATAAAGTCACCTCCGCAGACCTTGTGGAGTTAGCCATGACTGACTTTGATATTATTCTTGGCATGGATTGGTTGTATGCATGTTATGCTTCTATTAATTGTAGAACCCGTGCGGTGGAGTTTCGCTTTTCGGGTGAGTCAGTCTTGGAGTGGAAAGGTAGTTCGGTCATGCTCTTCGGTCGTTTTATTTCATATATTAAGGCTAGGAAGATGATCTCCAAGGGTTTTATGTACCATTTAGTTAGGGTTAAGGATGTTGAGTCTGAGACCACGATTATCTAGTCAGTTTTGATGGTGCGTGAGTACCCAGAAGTATTTCCAGATGATTTACTAGGTCTTCCTCCCAAGAGGGAAATTGATTTTAGTATTGACCTTCTTCCCGATATGCATCCTATATCTATCCCTCCTTACAAGATGGCTCCAGTCGAGCTAAAGGAGTCGACGGATCAGTTGAAGGACCTGTTAGATAAGGGTTTCATTAAACCGAGCAAGTCTACAAGGGGTGCACCAGTCTTATTTGTCCAAAAGAAGGATGTTACCCTTCGGATGTGCATTGACTATCGGCAATTGAACAAAGTCACCATCAAGAACAAGTATTCTCTACCCAATATGGATGATTTATTTGACTAGCTTCAGTGTGCCAAGTGTTTCTCAAAGATAAATCTCAGATCTTGGTATCATCAGCTCAGAGTTTGGGAGTGTGACATCCCGAAGACAGCCTTCAGGACGCGATATGGTCATTATTAGTTTGTAGTTATGTCTTTTTTACTAACGAATGCTCTTGCGGCTTTTATGGACTTGATGAACATGGTGTTCAAGCCACACTTGGATATGTTCGTGATTGTGTTCATCGATGACATCTTGATGTACTCTCGGAGCAATGAGGAACATGCCGCTCATTTGAGAATAGTGCTTCAGACTCTCAAGGACCGCCAATTGTATGCAAAGTTCAACAAGTGCAAGTTCTGGTTGAACCTCATAGCATTTTTGGGCCATGTGGTATCAACTGAGAGCATCAAGGTGGATTGTTAAAAAATAAAGGCGGTGAAGAATTGGCCTAGGAAGTTTTTTGGGTTTAGCTGGCTACTATCGAATGTTTGTTGAAGGTTTCTCATCTATTGCGGCACCTTTGACAAAATTGACCCAAAAAAGGTGAAGTTCCAATGGTCGGAGGCTTGTGAGAAGAGGTTTTGAGAGTTGAAGACTCGACTTACCTCAACACCGATATTGGCCCTACCCGAGGGTACCGATGGGTTCTTGGTGTATTGTGATGCTTCGAGAATCGGACTCGGGTGTGTACTGTTGCAGCATGGGAAAATGATAGCATATTCCTCTAGACAGTTGAAAGTCCATGAGAAGAATTAGCCTACCCATGATCTTGAATCGGCCGCAGTGGTGTTCGCATTGAAGATATGGCGACATTATTTGTATGGGGTCCATGTGGATGTGTTACGGACCATAAGAGCTTACAATATGTGTTCACTCAGAAGGATCTCAATCTTCGACAAATGAGGTGATTGAAACTACTCAAGGACTACGATATGAGTGTCCTTTACAATCCGGGTAAGCTAATGTGGTAGCAGACGCACTTAGCAGACTCTCTATGGAGAGTGTGTCCCATGTGGATAAGGGGACGAGGGAGTTGGTGAATGGTGTGCATAAACTCGCTAGGTTGGGAGTGAGGTTGGTTGACTCAACTGATGGCAGTGTTTTTGTCCAGATCGGATCAGAGTCATCCTTGGTGACAAATGTGAAAGCTAGAAAAGATATGGACCCCATTTTGGTAAAGTGGAAGGAATCCATTCAAATTCAGAAGGTGGAGTTCTTCTCCCAAGGGGGAGATGGTGTGCATTGGTACTAGGGTCGCTTATGTGTTCTAGATGTTGATTATTTGAGGAGCCGGATGTTGCATAAGGCTCATGGATTCAGGTATTCTATCAATTCGGGTGCCACCAAGATGTATCGTGATTTATGAGAAATCTATTGGTGGAACGACATGAAAAGGATATTGCAAAATATTTAGCCAAAGTAACCAAACTGTCAGCAAGTAAAGGTCGAGCATTAAAGGTCGGGAGGGGTACTTCAGGATATTAGCATTCCCACTTGGAAGTGGGAAGAGATTAACATGGATTTCATAACAGGACTACCTTGTACTCGTCAACAATATGATTCCATTTAGGTTGTGGTAGACATGTTGACAAGGGCTGCTCATTTTCTACCGGTTAAAACCACAGATTCGGTGGAGGATTATGCCAAACTATAATCTGAGAGTTAATTTGATTGCATGGAGTGCCCTTGTTCATCATTTCAAATGGAGGTACTCAATTTACCTCTCAGTTTTTGAGGTCGTTCAAAAAGGGCTTGGTACTCAAGTTAAACTCAGCATAGCATTTCACCCGCAAATGGATGGTCAAGCGGAGCGGACAATTCAGACCCTCGAAGACATGTTGAGGGAAACTATGATTAACTTCAAAGGTGGTTGGGATGATCACTTTCCCCTGATTGAGTTTTTTTACATAACAGCTATCACTCCAGCATTCAGATGGCACCTTTCGAGGCACTCTATGGGCGAAGATGTAGATCATCCATCGGATGGTTTGAGGTTGGTGAGGCAGCCATGATAGGGCCAGATTCAATTCATAAGGCAATGGAGAAGGTTTAGTTGATAAGAGACAGGTTGAAAACTGCCCAGAGTCGCCAAAAGTCTTATGCAGATGTGAGACGAAGAGAATTAGAATTTGAAGTCGATGACTGGGTATTTCTGAGGGTGTCTCCCATGAAGGGAGTGATGCGGGTTTGAAGGAAAGGGAAACTCAGTCCTCGCTATGTTGGCCCCTACCGGTGGCAAGGTGGCGTATGAATTGGAGTTTCCCTCGGAGTTATCTTCTTTGTATCTTGTGTTTCACATATCGCTTTTGAAGAAGTGTTTGGGTGATCTAGCTCTAGTTGTCCCGGTGGACAGTGTTGGTGTGAGAGACAGCCTTAGCTATGAGGAGGTGCTGGTGGAAATATTGGATCATAAGGTTCGGAGGCTAAGAAACAAAGAAGTAGCTTCAATTTAAGTGTTATGGAGAAATCAGCATGTTGAAGGAGCTACGTGGGAGGCCGAAGCGGATATGATAGCTAGATATCCATATTTGTTTTCTACCGACTCAGTTCCAACTTGAGGTATCAGCCTTTCCCTAAAACTGTTACACCCTATAAGTTCTTGACACTTAGTTGGCCTATTCACATATTGGTTAAGAGTTTTGGAATGCCATACATGCGAGAAAATAGCCCGGGGAGAGACCGGACAAGCGCCAAGTCGGAGCGTCACAAGGCAAATGCGACTTATAAATCGCATTCGACAAATGCGACTTAAAGGGGGTTTAGGTCCAAGTATATAAAGCCCCACTTCGTTTTTTTTGGTCATTTTCATTCTTCATTTCTAGAGAACAAATAGAAACAGGGGAGGGATGAAGGTTCAACATAAATTTCCTTCCGTTTACGCCGTCAAACGTAGTCCAAACTCAAATTAACTTCCGGTAGCGAAGTATAAAGCTGTAGGGAGCATTCCTACGGAGTTAGTTTCTTGAAATTTGGCCGACGAATCTTTGTCTCACCGAGCCAAGGTAACTGGAATTGCTCCAAACTAGTGTTAATATACTCCCAACATTAAAGTGAGTATTTCTCCCTTCTAGACTTCCGAGAAATTACGAGTTTTCGACCGTTTCCGATAAGTCGAAGAATAGGCAGTAGGTATATCCATAAGTATGGTTTCTTTCCAATATAATAGTAGAATTAATTCTATTCTTTCATGAATATGAATACAGTTGGAAGAAATAGCTATATACTAGCCGAGCTACGCTAGTTAATCAGAAAGTCGGCAATTGAGGTATGTAAAGCCAGTTTCTTTAGGCAAGCTAGTAGTTGCAGTATAGAAAAATAGTACAAATTCCAGTAGAATGTTTAAGAATCCATATATTATATTTCGTATGAGTTTAGTAAGCATGTTAGAATTATTATACAGTGTTCAGCATGAAACTCAGTAAAACAGTATAATTCCTAGCAGAATATTCCAGAAATATTATTTTAGATTCAATATATTTCAGTATCAGATTCAACATATTTCAGTATCAGATTCAGTATATTTCAGTATGAGATTCAGAACAGAAGCGGATGAAGATGCGATGCAGATTCCCTACAGCAGGTTGATCAACACTATACCACACCCCCTGTCGAGCACTTGCGCCCGAGGTGTAGATTACAGTTTTCAGATTACAAATTTCAGATTTTAGGAGTCCTCCGGACCACAGATACAGCTATAGTCAGAGGCCCAGCGAGCCCATGTTGCATACCTAGGGGGCCGGCTAGATGCTCATAGTTACTAGGTGGATTGTAAGACCTGGGTAGAGTATATAGATTGTGTGTTGGTTGGTACCTTACGACTTATGGGGGCTAGTAAGGTTCTTGTATGCTATTTTGTGTTAGTTATTAATAGATAGAAAGTAGACCGCATGTTATCAGGTATGACTCTTACTCTCTTCAATAAAGTTACGCTCTTTTCAGTCAGTCTCAGCCCGTCTCCTATTACTTTAGTATCTATCAGTATTATT
>JACEIK010000594.1:364844-383973 GCA_018107945.1 Datura stramonium
CCAGTCCCTGTGGGTTCGACATTCTGGTTCTTAAAAAGAGCCACTATATTACTTGCACGACCCGTACACTTGCGGACGCGCTCGATGCGGGCGACGTCAAAACCCCTATCCAACAAGTCTTCAATTGTTCCTTTAACTCTTTTAGCTCGGCTGGAGCCATCCTATAAGGAGGAATAGATATAGGCTGCGTATCGGACAGTAGATCAATACCGAAATCAATCTCCTTCTGTGGAGGAACACCTGGCAAATCATCAAGAAACACCTCCAGATATTCGCACACCACCAGAACTGACTAAATAGTTGGGGTCTCGGACTCCACATCCTTAACCCTAACTATGTGGTACATGAAACCCTTAGAGATCATCTTCCGGGCCTTAAGATAGTAAATAAAGCAACCGACTGGTACGGCTGAATTACCCTTCCATTCCAAAATTGATTCCCCCGAAAATTGGAATTCCACTGCACGGGTCCTACAATTAATTGAAGCACAACATGCAAAAAAAGAATCTATATCCAAAATGATGTCAAAATCATTCATGGCCAGTTCTACTAAGTCTGCGGAGGTAACCTTATGCAACACCGTAATGGGGCAACCTCTATATTCCCGTCTAGCTACAACTGACTCACCAATTGGAGTAGATATGGAGAATTGTTCGGACAAAATTTCAGGACTAACTCCAAAACTACTAGCATTGTAAGGGGCCACAAAAGACAAGGTAGCTCCTGGATCTAATAAAGCATAAGCATCAATATGGAAGACTTGCAACATACCCGTGACCAAATCTGGTGAAGCCTCCTACTCCTGGCCGGGCACTAAAGCATAAAACTTATTCCGGCGCTGACCACCTGCCGAACTAGTGGAGACACCTTATTGACGGGGTCATGCTGCTGGAGAAGTAGAACTGGCTGTAGGGCAATCTCTGATCCTGTGCCCGGGTATGCCTTACCTGAAACAAGCATCCTCACCGACCAGGCACCTCCCGGGATGATTTTTGCCACATCTAGCACAAGCTGGGAAAGTGCGCTCCACCTGCATGCTACCATGATCCTTCGAGCCTGGCGCCCTGCTCCTCTGGTCTCCCTTAAACCTGGACGGCGTGCTAGCTGATGATGGAGCTGGAGCAGTGATCCTATGCTGAGACTGCTGTCGTGATCCACCTCCTAACCTGGTCTGAGAAACCCCATAGCTATCGGTCCTGGCCCTCTTGGCCTCTTTATGCCTCCTATGTAATGAATCCATCTATTGGGCATGAAATACAATATGGGGAAAGTCGATGTCCCGGTGTAGTATGGCGATCCAGCAATCCTTATCCAAGTAATATGCTACTCCATGCACAAAGCGGCTCACTCGAGCCTGTTGATCCGCCACCAACTCCGGAGCATATTTATATAGCCGAGTGAACTCCAAGGCATACTCCTGGACTGACATGTTTCCTTGTTTCAAGTTCACAAACTCCTCCCTTGAGCTCCCTTATCTCCCGAGGGAAGAACCGATCCATGAATGCGGTGTGGAAGTCATCCCAACCTATCGGGTTTGTACCTGCTGTTCTAGCACCTCTCTATTGCTTGAAACATATGTGTGCTACCCCCTTGAGCTGATAAGAGGTCAAATCAACAAATTCCCTATTATTCACCCCCATAATCTGGGTAATCTTCAGAATTTCCTCAATAAAGTCATGTGGGTTCTCATCTACCTTCGACCCTGTGAACTCCGGAGGGCTTATCCTCAGAAAGACCCTCACCTTAGCACTTGTCGCATTCCCATTTTGCAGATAATGGGCCACTGTCTAATTTTGGACCTAGGTTGTCATGGCCTGTTCCAACATCTGGATCACCGCCCTAAACTCAGCGTGGGCGGCTGGCTCTGCTACGTGCTCCTCATGAACGGGTGGAGCTGGCTAATGCCCTCCATCATGGGCACTCTCATGATCATCAGCATTATTGTTCCTCCTGGCATTTACTCGGCGTGGAGGCATGATTCTGCAAACGCGAATAGCATGAACTAAAGGAGTAAGGGACGTTCATTGCATGACATAGATCATGAAAGAAGGGACATACCTAAACGTCTAGTAGCCTCTTCTCCCTAAGTGTGGCACGCTTCACACCCATGAAAAAGACTCTACTTAACGCAGATTTCATACACCCTAGGACACTTCAAACCTATGGCTCTGATACCATGTTTTTCATGACCCGAACGTGCATCGGGATTGTAGACATGGGACAAGCAACCTTGAGAGACCCCAAGTTGACCCATGGAACAAGCATATAGCTAATATCATTTAATAAGAGGATACGTAGCGTAAAACATAGAGATAACTTAACCATAGCGTAACTCTGAAAGCACTAGACATACACAGCCCTCGGAACATGAGGACTCACCAATAACCTTAGAGCGAGGGCTGAGACGGTCTAAGGATGATGATGAGCCTGAGAACTGGGACCTGTATCATGAGACGATACAACATAAGAAGTATGCGGTCAGTACATGGAATGTACTGAGTATGCAAGGTAAGTAAATCATACATTTAAAATACTTAAAACTCGTAAATGAACATAACAGTAGGACAACATGCTCATAACATAATTATCATAATATGACATAAGGCTCAAAGTTTTCAAAATATTCTTGATACAATCGTAATCATAAACATAAGATAAAAGATTTATCGAACATGACTTGAGCCAATATACATAATCATAAGCATGCATAAATCATGAGGAACAGTGGGAGATTCTCTTAACCGACATACTCCATATGAGCACACATGAAGCCCGACTTGTAATCCTAGTCAGGAGGGTGTTCGTACCTTGCCAAGGGTAGGAACCATAAAGGGCTTGATCACACATGAGAAGGGCCATTTGGGCCAGGGGCAGACATGAAAGGGTCCTGACATACCTATGGTGGCACGTAGTTCATGAGATCCGGGGCTTAACCTAAGCCTCGAACCTACCCGGTGTTCGATACCACTCCCAAAACATACATAGTGCTCATAATAATACGTACGTGAGTTCTGGGCTATTTAAGTCTTGATAATAGTAAACATGCTTGAACATACGTGAACTAGCAATGGCTTGAGGCCCGTGAGTTGGCCAAAATGTGATTTATGCTTAGTCGAATACGTACATACTTATAGATAATCCATATTGCTTGAAATTCCTAAGTTCATAATAGATAACATAATAAATTCAAAAATAAATTCTTAATTCATGCTAGGATTATCAAGAACACCAATGGATCAATTGATCATAAATCGATTCATCATGGGGCATAC
The DNA here is from genome assembly GCA_018107945.1 of Datura stramonium. NCBI lineage: Eukaryota > Viridiplantae > Streptophyta > Magnoliopsida > Solanales > Solanaceae > Datura > Datura stramonium. The sequence goes on from JACEIK010000594.1 coordinate 368,117, forward strand.
AAAATCAAGCTTAATTATTTATAAATTCAAAATAAATAATATTATACTCAATTTAAATCTCAAAGATGATCAAAATCAGTAGATTAGGATAAGATTTCAAAATCACAAGACCCATAATTAAATCATTTGCTTTTATACAAATAAAATACAAAACACCATGAGTTTTTTTTTGATAACTTATAAGTAAAATCATTAAGTAGGAGCATGGGTGTGGAAGAATCCACCCATTGAAAACCTTACATACCTGTAATTTTCAAATCCTAACCATCCTTATAAGCCCAAGAATGAAATTGAAAGAATTGAGGTTAAAAGCTTGAAATCTCCTCTTGAATCCACTCTCAAAGTCTTGCATGCATGAATGGGAGTTTAGAATAGGTCATCCTCTTAAAACCCATCTTTCCCCAAGCCAAAACGATGTAGTTTGGGGCCTTATATCGTGAAAAGGTAAAAAATACCCTTAATGAACCAGCCTTGAAAACTGGCGAGATCAATCCCACGGGTGGGTCTAACAGGTCGTTGGAACCAACAACGAGCCGTCACATCCCTCATTGAAGCCACTGTTGGTAGCCCATTCTTAGAACCAAAACAACGGACCGTCAGGATGACCTGTACCTTCAACGAACGACTCATCACATCGCCCGTGGTTAACCCCCTAAACTTTGGCATCTCATCTCCTAACGGGTCACACTATGACCCGTCATAAGAAATAACGCACTGTTGTTATCCCCCGTAGAGTCCATTGGAAAAATTAAAACTCAAACAACGACCACAACCAATGACTCATGGTCTATTCTAACGGGTTGTTGGGACATCTGTTGAAAGTCACCTGAACAACCTATCTCCTTCCTATGACTGCTAACGNTTTGCTGTTTTGAGAAAACTGGGCCCAGATTTCCTTTCTTTTCTATATCTCTAACGGGTTGTTGGGACATCTGTTGAAAGTCACCTGAACAACCTATCTCCTTCCTATGACTGCTAACGAGGACTCATTTTTTCCCACAATGAGTCATCATATCCCCCATGGTCTCCACTGCAATCATTCTTTCCCCAATCGACGATGACATATAACGACTCGTGGTTTAATACCACAAGTCATTCTGTGGTCCGTTCTATTATATTTTTCCAGTTTTTCTGCACTTTTCAAATTTAACTCCCAGGTCTATTCTTAGGCCTTCCAGGGGTATTACAATATGTTAGTGCGCTAATGGTGAAAATTGGGTCCTTGTTTTGAATTGTGTATGCCATCAATTGGGTGCCTCTCAAAACATCTCCAAATGAGAAATAATGGATGGGCGTTTCAAATGAGAACGTAGCACTCTTTGTCATACTTTGTAGATTCCTCGTTTGACTTATGAATTTGCATGTTCTGATGTCTTAAATCAAGATTTTGTGTGGATAATGACTTTTGTGGACTGTTTAGGTGTGATGCCTTGTGTGGTAAGGACTTTTGTGAATCTCTTGCACATCTTCTTGTATAGAACTTTCCCCAAGTATGACTCAAGTCCAAATCCTAGATGTAGCTGCACTTAGAACAGGATCTTAGGCTCTCTTTTGCAAGTCACTTAAACTAAAATTACCTCATTCACCATTAATCTTTGATAGAGAACATTTGAGCCTTGAATCCTTTCTTGGAAACCACATTATAAGTCTTATAACCATTTTCCTTAATCTTTCTCTTTGGAACCTATCCTCCCTAAGTGGTAGTAATGAAACAATGAAAAATGGGGGCTTCAAGCCCATGAAATAGGGAGAGATAAAGAAATAAATGTGAAATGAAGCAAAAGCCTATGTTTGGGGGTTCGCGGAGAGTGGGAGAAAAGATTGAGTAGCCTAAAGATTGAGGTAGCACCAAAAATTGTGATGAGATGAGTGAACTAATAAGTTGAGAAACATTGAATCATCAAAAAGAGGAAAAATTTATTGATAGGTGCTATCTCTTGCATAGGGAAGGCTAAGTGTGAAATTCCTCGATATTGTAAGGATGGCTTGTGTCACAATAAAAAGACGAAGATGATGAGCAAAGAAAAATGTAGGGGAGTGATCGGAGTAAAACTATGGGATGTTGTAAGTTTGTAAAGGCATTAGGGAGGCATTAGTCACTAAAGCCAAACATTTATCCTACCCTTAGCCCTAGCATACATTATCACCCACAAGTCCTAAGTGATTTTAAGTGCAGTTGCTCTACATTAGTGGCAAATTACACGAAGGGCAAGCCTATGGGTCGAGTTGTGTGCATGAAGATTTTTTTTTTGGAGAGTGAGTGCAATCTTTTATTTTCGCAATCCCTTGTGTGAATTCATTGATTTCATGATTAAAAAATAGGAATTTTATCTTCGGTGAGTGGCATCATCCCCTTTGAGGACACAATTGCATTAAAGAAAAATTTGTGCACAAGACATGAGAAATGCAAGCTTTAAGGAAAGCTTTGAATATGGAATGATCATGAATTGAGATTCTATGTGTACTTCATTGATAATTTATGCCTCGTTTTGCAAAATGAAAGCTCCTATGAATCATGTTTTTGAATGGTGGTGGCCTCTTGAAATGTGTCCATCTTTTATGGTGTAGGGGAATTGGCTTCTCTCTTTTGATGAGCGGGTGAGCATTTTTGGGTTGTCCTAAGTCAAGTGGTCGTTGATGCATAAGCTTGTGTGGAGTGACATGTTTTTCATCTAATAATAACTACATTATTTGAGGACAAGCAATGGTTCAAGTTTAGGGGTTTGATGGGTTGGTAATTTACCAACTCATTAGGCTCTTAAGCATGAGCTTTAGTCAAGTTTTCAAGTTATTTAGATGGATTTTATGCCTTTTTTTTATTTTTGTACGCAGATATCTGATTAGTATAAAAGAGCAAGAAAGGGAGCAAAAAGAAGGGAATCAGGTGAAAACCGGCGAAACAAGTTGGAAACGATTGCGAATACCCCGTAGGCTAAGGAGCAAAAGCTTGCATATCCATCATTTGAGTCTCCAGCAATTATTCCAATAATTACATATCTGATTTAGCGTATGGGAGAATATGCAAGCATACACTACCCTGGGGAATTAAAGCAACCGGCGATCGCGGACACCAATTCGCGACTCACCGGTTGAATCGCCTAGCGACACTTGAGATTGCTAGATCACAGAGAAATAAATTGGCAGAGCATGACTGGAGACCAGTGAAGCCGAAGGACACTGGATATCATTGTAGGAGCATCCAGTTATAGCCGGCAGTTCGCAGAATGCAACCGACGAACCGCCGATACTCTCACAAGTACCAGAACACCTGAACATGGGCAAAAGTGTCCAAAACTGAAAAAGAGAGTTTGGAGTACTCTACTTTTGGATGTATTATAGATAGAAGTACTTTGTACCTATCAGATCTTAACTTTTGGCTTTTTGGAGAATATTCTCTTTGTAGAAGAAGAAAAGTAGAATTCTATTGGTGGAAATTGTAAAGGATTGTTTTTCTTTTTCTTCTTCCTCTATAGCAAGGTACTACCATTGTTGAAGACTTATTTCTGAACTTGATTTTGCTACTCTTATTATATCAATGAGTTTATTGTTAAATATGCTTTTGAATTCCTTAACTATTAGTAGCTAAATCATTAACTAGAGATGTGTAGTGATGAATGCTTAATTAGATTAGGTATTACTAGATTCATGTCAATATTGTTTAATTAGTGTAAATCTTTTAAGTTCTCTCCAATTTATACTTGAAGATCCATGGTTGTTGATGTGGGTCTATTTTTTGTTACTTGATTTTTGCTTGATAGAGAAGAATTCAGTATTGGGAGAAAATATACTGGTGGACATGGATGTGATGTTGTGGAATTGGGCTAGAAATAGTCAAAACCACACTCTAACTCCTAATTAATAGCTAATAGCTAGAAATTAGTGCAGCTATTAATCTAAACCTGATTGAGTTGATTTAATTGTGCTTAGTGGTTTGAAAGAACTCTAACAAGAGGCATTTATTAGGTTGAAAGACATCAAATGCCCACCCGCCCAAGGATATTTACACAATTTGAACTTATGAGATGATCTAGAATGACCCTATTTAATTAACACATCATCTATACCACACCTCTAGTCATTCTCATTATTATCAACAACATTGGCTATTTTTCTATCTTAATCAGCCAAATTAGAATCCACACCCTGTTGTTAAAATAAAATCTCCCCTAAAATGTTTATGTATTTGTTATTTTCGAGTTGTGTGAACTAAATTCAATTTCCCAAACAACACTCGTGCATATCATTCACTAGTCTCTGTGGGATTCGACCCTGACATCTGTTGGGATATTTGTTTAGATACATGACCATTTATGATCTTTTGTAGGAAGAGTATATTTTTGACATTATCAATTGGAAAACATGAGTAGTGCTATTGAATATGGAACTTACTAGATTACTGAGGGGAAATTAATACCTGATGCTGAAACTGAACTGGAAGGGAATAAATGGGGATGTTTGGCTATCATGTCTGCTTTTTCCTCCTATGTGGCTCCCTCAACTAGTTGTTCCTCCACAAGACTTTCACTGAAGTGACTTTCTTATTTTTCAGTTTACGAACTTGACGGTCTAGGATTTGAACTAGGACTCCTTCATAACAGAGACTATCCTTCACTCCCACACTATCTAATGGCACAATAAGGTCGGATAACCAATGCACTTCTTCAACAGTGACACATGGAAGACTGGGTGCATAGATGCTAACTCTGAAGGTAATTCTAACTCATAGGCCACACTGTCAATTTGCCTCAGAATCCTATAAGGTCCTACGTACCTCGGACTGAGTTTCCCTCTCTTTTCAAACCTCATCACACCTTTCCTTGGTGAAATTTTCCGATAAACCTAATCATCTATAGCAAATTCTAACTCTCTCCTCCTCACATCAGCATATGATTTTTGTCGGCTCTGAGTTGTCTTCAACCTTTCCCTGATAAGTTGCACTTTCTGCATAGCTTCATGAATTGAGTCTAGTACTATCAAGGTAGCTTAGCCAACTTCAAACCACCCTATAGGAGACCTAAACCACCTACCATGTAAGGCCTCAAACGGGGCCAACTAAATACTGAAGTGGTAGCTGTTGTTGTATGCAAACTCGATAAGAGGTAAGTGATCATACCAACTACCCTTGAAGTTGATCACACAAGCTCTCAGCATATCTTCTAAGGTCTGAATAGTCCGCTCAACTTGTCCATTTGTTTAAGGGTGAAAAGTTGTGTTGAGCTTGACCTGAGTACCAAGTCCTTTCTGAAATGACTTCCAGAAATGCGAGGTGAACTATGTACCTCTATCTAAAATGATGCACAAGGGCACACCATGCAGCCTTAATAACTCTCTGATGTACATCCTAGCATAATCGTTGGTTGAGTCTGTAGTTTTAACTAGGAGGAAATATGCTGACTTGGTCATCCGATCTACTATCACCCAAATTGAATCATGTTGCCGACGAGTATGAGGTAGACCTCTAATGAAGTCCATATTCACTTCTTGAAACTTCCACGTGGGAATGATGATATCCTGAGTCATACCTCCAGGTATCTGATGTTCAACTTTAACTTACTGGCAGTTCGGGAACTTAGCCACAAATTCTACAATATCTCTCTTCATGCCGTTCCACCAGTAGATTTCCCATAGGTCACGGTACATCTTAGTGGTACCTTGGTGGATAGAATATCTGGAGCTGTGTGCTTCTGCCAGTATTTGATGTCTCAATTAACCTACATCTGGTACACATAATCTACCCTGGAAACGAAGCACACCATCTACCCCTTTGGAAAAAGCCTCCACTTCTTTCCTTAGAACTGTTTCTTTCAGCTTAAGCAGTATGGGTTCTTCATCCTACTTTTACTTAACATCAACAACTAACAAGGATTCCAACCCGCTCTACATTACTACTCTTCCCTCAGATGAATCAACCCACTGCACCCCTAATCAAGCTAACCTATGAATATCTTTTGTTAACTCCTTTCTTCCCTCTTCAACATGAGCAATACTCCCCATAGACATTCAACTCAAAGAATGTGCCACAACATTTGCCTTGCCTGGGTGGTATAGCACGCTTATGTCATAATCCTTCAATAACTCTAATCACCTTCTCTGATGAAGATTCAAGTCCTTATGACTGAACACATACTGAAGGCTCTTGTGGTCGGTGAAAACATCCATGTGAACCCTATAGAGGTAATGTCTCCAGATCTTCAAAGCAAACACTACAACTGCCAATTCAAGGTCATGAGTTGGATAGTTCTTATCATGCACCTTGAGTTGTCTAGAGGCATACACTATCACCTTACCCCGTTGCATCATAACACAACCGAGGAAAACTCAAGAAGCTTCACAGTAGGCTAAAAACCCATCAGTTTCTTCAGGTAAGGTCGAAATTGGAACTATAGTGAGTCGAGTCTTCAACTCTTGGAAACTCTTCTCACATGCATCTGACCACTAAAACTTCACCGTTTTCTAAGTTAGGTTATTCAGAGGATACGCAATGGAAGAAAATCCCTAATTTCAACCAGAATTCATGTTTCTAAATTTAGCGAACAACTGATGGTCTCTGAGAGTCTGCAACACTATCCTCAAATGGTTAGCATGCTCCTCCTCATTTCTAGAGTACACCAAAATGTCTTCTATGGACACAATGACGAACGTATATTAAAATTATTTGAATACCCTATTCATCAAGTCCATAGAAGCTGTAGTGGCATTAGTTAGTCTAAAGAACATAACCACAAATTCATAGTGACCATACCAAGTTCTAAAGACTATATCGGTATGTCACATTCTCTGACCCTAAGTTGATGATACCCTGACATGAGATATACCTTGGAAAAACAACTATCTCCTTGAAGCTGATCGAACAAGTCGTCAATCCTAGGTAGGGGATACCTGTTCTTAACTGTAACCTTGTTCAGTTGACGGTAGTCGATACACATTCTGATAGTACCGTCTTTCTTTCTCACAAACAACACTGGAGCACCCCATAGAGAGATGTTGGGCCTGATGAAACTCTTATCAAGAAGGTCTTTTAGCTATTCCTTCAACTCCTTTAGCTCAGGTGGAGCCATTATATATGGAGGAATAGAGATGGGTTGAGTGTCTGGAAGAATGTCTATGCCAAAGTCTATTTCCCGCTCGGGAGGGACTTCAGGAAGATCTTCAGGAAGGACGTCAGGAAACTTGTTGACAACTGGAACTGACTGAATACTTGGGGCCTTGGAGCTAGAATCTTTGACCCAAACTAGGTGATATATGCACCCTTTTGAAATGACTTCCTTTCCTTAAGATAGGAAATAAACCGACCCTTAGGCACTGAAACACTACCCACCCATTCTAAGACTGGCTTAATTGGGAACTAAAATCTGACGACTCTAGTTCTACAACCGATTGAGGCATAACCGGAATGTAACCAATCAATGCCAAGAATGAGGTCGAAATTGACCATGTCTAGCTCTACTAGATCAACTGGAATGACTTTATTCAACACAGAGACTTGGAAGTTTTTATATACCCGGTTGGCTCTAATTGACTCACCAAGCGGGGTAGAGACTAAGAATGGTTTTGAGATGACTTCTGCACTAATTTCAAACTGAACAACTACATAAAGAGTCACGAACAATAGTATGGCTCCTGGATCTAGAATGGCATATACATATAGATGGAAAAGACATAACATACCCGTGACCACATCAGGTGAGCCCTCCTAATCCTGACGAGAGGACAAAGCATAAAACCGATTTTAGCACTAACTGCCTTCAATACCTGAAGTGCTTCCCTGTTGAGTTGAGCGGGCTGTTGGGGCTGCTGAAGTGGTAGATTTTGATTTCCCCTATCCTTCCGATGGACACTCCTTTAGCGCATGACCTAGCTACCCACATCGAAAGCAACCCTCTTTGCCCAGAAGGTATTCACCTGGATGGTTCTTGCCACACTTAAGACAAGATGGGTAGAAGTTGCTAGCACTGTAACTCTGGGACTGAGAGCTATATGCTTCACCCTTCCGATATTTGTTGGACCAGAAAAAAGGGGCGTTGGCTGGGTGGGTGCTAACATCCTCTGTTGTTACTATTGTGGATGGCTACTGCCAGCGGACCTCTAGTGGCCATAATCTTATTGACCCATTCTAGAACACTTATTCTCCGCTCCATATATTTCAACTTTTCTGCCTCAATCTACTGGGCATGAATGATGAGCCAAGAGAGGTCAATGTCCTTTATGAGCATTGCAGTCGTGCACTCTTTAAGTACCAGGTTTGATACTTTGTTGATGAATTTGAGCTTGCAAGCCCTTGGCTCGGCTACCATCTCTAGAAGCAAACCTCAAAAACCGAGTGAACTCCAACGCATACTCCTCCATGGTCCTGTTACAATGCTTTAAATTTATAAACTCTGCGACCTTAGCCTCTTTCAATTCTCGAGGGAAAAATTTGTTTCGAAATGTTGTGGTGAACTCTTCCCACTCTACTGGCCCTGCTACTATTGGCCTCCCTTCCTTACATTGGTCGTACCAAATCTGGGCCACCCCTTTCAACTGGTAGGCAGCCATATCAGCACTCTCCGTGAAACTAACACCCATAATCTGGGTGATCTTCCGCACCTCATCTAGAAACTCCTGCAGGTCCTCTCCCACCTTGGTTCCATGAAAAACTGGAGCGTTCATTCTGGTGAAGTATCGAACCATAGTAGCTACTGCGGATCCATTTGTATTCACTGAAACCACCGGCTGGTTCACTTGGTTAGTCACCGTCTGAGACAATAGCTGAATTGCCGCTTGGAATTCTGTTGAGGACACTGGGTCGTCCTGAGGGGCTGCTGGAGCTAGTAGGGCGGGTCATTTAGCATTTCCAACACTCCTTCCATTTTCTCATTTTGGAGGCATAATTTCATTGAAACGAATAAAGCACGAGTTAGGAGGATATTTATAGAATTTAGCTTCAATGCATGTAAGGAGTATGAAAAAAGGGAGTTTTCCTAATAATGTCTTGTAGCCTCCCCTTCAGAAGTGTGGCATGCTTCACACCCATGAAAAGAAATCTACTTGACATGGCTTTCAGACATTATAGGATACTCTAAACCTAGTGCTTTGATACCAAGTTTGTCACGACCCGAGTCTATACCTTGGTCGAGACACGGTACTTGGTTCCACAAGTTACTCCAAGCTAATCCGTGGTCTATCATTACACTGGTAAATTGAGTAAACGTAAGTGGAAGCTTTAAAAATACAATCATTCAAGAAATACTTATTTGACAAGAGTCAATATGTCAAAAGAAACAATACGACATAATTGTGTTTGAAAGCCAATTACTAAATGATGAATTGCTGGGACAAGCCCCCAGCTAACTCTAAAATCTGTCTAAATAAGAACTAACAAAAAGCAAATATCATCCTCAAAAGATGAGGACTCACCAAACACTGCTGCTGATATCGTTTGAGGGAACTACTGACGATGTTGGGACTGAGAACCTGTGCCTGTATCATAGTACGATATAACATGGAGAGTATACGTCAGTAATTTGAATGTACTGAGTAAGTAAGAGATACAATAAGCATGAAAGAATAAGTAATTGAACTGCAATAACATGAAATGACCAACTGAAATACTGTAAACTAGTAAAACTGAATTATAACTGATATGGTCAATAATGACCCTGGTTGGTAGTCATAAACATGTCCTGAAATTGATATATTGAGCTGAGCTAAACTGATTTGAACTGAACTGAGATTGTACTTACTAGTGGGAGAGTCTATAACCGACATATAACCACGTGGGCTAAATGTGGAGTTTGATGTATACGCCTTACTCATAGGACCCAATATACCTTGCCAAGGTATATAAGGCATGAACTATGAGATCACTATCTGGGCCCATTTGGGCTAAATAACCTATGGTGGCAACATAGTTTGGGAACCTGGGTGTGCTAGAACCCTGATACTCTCGGTAGTTCTGGTAGTTCTAGAGAACCTTCTAGAGAACCTACTGAAATTGATACTGGTAGTTCTCAGGCTGTCAGAGCAGCTTATCTGGAAGTGTCGTAATCGTCTAAAGAACTAACTAATAACTGATAACTGGGAGACATTACTGACACCTCAAGAATTGACTATAGTCAAACTAAAAGATACTGAAGACACTAACATTTTGACTGAGACTGAACTAGCATGCAACTAATAATAACATGGGAATTCCAACACTGATAGAGTCAAGCAACATTAATGTCTAATAAATTATGCAAGACCCTAATTACTGCATTTATAGAGTTAAGGCTTAAATCATTTTACAGGAAGCAAGTAGAGACATGATCTATAAGTAGTGGAAATATAGCAACAAATAATATGAACAACATTCCACATGAATTAATCGAAATCTAACCAAAAAATTACTCTAATTTGAATTCTCAAGGCTAGAACTGATAGGATATTATGGAAGGGTTTTTGGATAGAAGGGAAGAATAATTCCCTTGTTGAATTCCAATTCCCACATACCTGGTGGAAGATTCCTGAGAAAATCCTTGAGAAATTGTGAAGAATATTGAATGCCCTAGCTTTACCCTAAGAAGTCCGCTAGTAACTTCTTCATACTGAGTCTGAGTGTTGAGAGAGGAATGCGAGGAATACATTGATCATTCCTTTAATTCTCTCCTAAACGTTCCAAAAATGATGAAGTTTAAGGATTAAAAAGATGGGAAGTTACTAAAATAGCCCTGAAAGAAAATCTAGAAAACTAACCGATAGGGAAAAACGAGCCACACAACGGGTCGTTGGTTATGACCACGACCCATTGGAATTAGTCGTTGGCCTTGGTTGGGTTCTTATGCTCACTAGAAAGGGACCACGAAAGGTTACCATGACTTATTGGACAAACCAACGGGTCGTTGTACCTCTCGTTGTAACTGGCCGGAGGATCGGGACCCTTAGACAATGGTTGACACAATGGCTCATCGGTAGAACCAACAAGTCGTTGTGCCTGCTTATGGTCAACAGTAGAATAACTGAGGGATTTTTAGACTTGATGTCATGAATTGAAACAAGACTTGTTGTGCTATACAATGGGTCGATGTTGCCTCTCATTGTTACAAGAAGAATATTTTTAGTAATATCTGGACTCCAACTAACAAGTCACCCACGAGTCATTACATCAAACGATGACTCATCGTTTGACTCGTGGGTTCCTCGTAAGGGTTTAACTGGTTTCTAAGTTGGGAATGTAATGAGTGACAGGATGACTCATTACTCCTCACAAGGGGCCGTTCCATGTCTCATTGGTTCTCGAAGGATAATTTGCAGGGCCGACCATGAACCAATCAACGGGTCATTACTACTGACAATGACTCGTTGTCTCAATAATTTTGAGAAAAATTTTCTTGGTTCTATCTGCTTAGTCTGAGTTTGGCCTAGGAAAGTCTCGGGGTATTACTCTACACTTGCAAGCCATTCATATTTACTCTCTAGCTTATCCATGCGTTCACATTTACTCTCCAACTCATCCATGCGTATTTTTAATGATTTATTTTATTTTTCACTTGCATTCAACTTATCTAAGAATGCAGCCTTTGAAGAGTTACCAACTTTCAACTCCTTAGCAGTTATTCCACCACCAAATCCAACTACATGACTATTATGTTGCGGTCCAAAGTACTTTTTGAGGATCTCAATATTTGTCAGTGATTATTCAGATTGAACCAATTTTTGGATTTCAAGCTATAAAATATAAGAAAATATAAAAATTGTACAAACAAATCAAGTTAAATGATGTAGAAAGAATTTATCAATAAACATACATATTTCAAATTTGTTTCTGGTTCGACAAGCTTGTTATCCTTCTTACAAGTCTCAAAGAAGATAGTGTTCATAGTTGGTGGCTTACCATATTTACCTCCCTTCACATATAAATAAACAGGTAAAAAAATCATTTTAACAAGGAAGAGGCTTCTTAAAGAGTTTCGAGATGTACTTACCAATTCATAAATAATTTCTCTAATAGGCTTACTACCCATACGATGAACCATTCTCAACTTAGACCTATTGATTGAGTTTCTTGTACTTGTTTCCTATATTAAAAACACACCGTCAAAATTATAGTCAGCCTCTTAAAATAACATATTAAAGAATAGCAGCTATGAAGCATTACCTTAACCTTTTCACTTAATAAATTCTTCTTAATAATCCATTCCCAATCACTCTTGTCTACCCCCTTCGAAACATCTTTTAGAGCATCACAGAATGGCTTAGACTTCATATTCTTGTGTCGTGATCCTCTCCAATTATTCCATAACTTTCTTATATGTTACAAGACATGTTCTTTTTGGTCATTCATGTCAACGCTGTCAAATTTATTCTACAATATTTCACAAGTATCATTAAACGTCAAATTCAAAATTTCAAGAAAAGTAGAAAAATACAATTTAACCAACAACAGTGTGCATCATTCGGATTGACTAAATTTAAGAAAGTAATGCTTTAAATCCTTATAGTAACTGCATCCCACATGTGTTCTCGCTGATCTTTTTTGATGTCCATCTATGAGTGTATCTGCAATAGACACATATTACGATCACGAACTAAAATACCCAAGTTTCTTACAAATGAGGTATTATGCTGGCCAACAACTTGATTTTGGTAAAAAATGACTCTCAATTTTTCTCCACTTTTGACTCGTGAAATATTTTTACAAATGTTCTTACCTCTCACTTTCTTTCCCTTTACAGATTCACGTGAACCTACAAATTAATTTAAGTCAAACATATAAAAGAGTTTTATCACACTAACAATAAAAAAATAACTATTTGAGATGATAAAATACTTATTTCATTTTTCTGAGTATCTTGCATCACTTCAACTTCTTGCGAGGGGTGAACATCATCTTAATTATATCAAAACCAGGAGGTATAGAGATGCTTTTCTATGTTGGCTCATTTAGGTAAGAAGTTGATGCATTTAAAATTTTACTTTGGCCAATTGGAGTTCTTTCTACAACACTTACTCTTACGGAGCTCAAAGATCTTAAGCTTTTTTCTTGTCCCTTTGCTAAGGCACCCGGTGGAATATAAGCATGTTTATTTGTCTTAAAAGTAGATCCCATTTTAGAGTTTAGGCATTTTGGCATATTCATGTCTACCTAATACAAAGGAGGCAGAGTAATTATTGGTTGCACTAAAAGAAAAACAACCTATTGTAGAAACTAAAGTCATCACAGAAATTTACGAAATCTAATGAAAGCGTATCAACAATATATTTCAATCCCAATTAAAAATAAACGATGTGGTTATCTAAATTCATGTCCCTTTACCTAAATTAAATAACATGCCACAAAGTATAGAACATACTAGGTGGTTTTACTTCAGTAGATATATGAAGATCCAAAACGGATAACCAAGTAAAAATTGACTCAAAGAGAAGTTGAGCCAGCTCCTAGATGAATACTCTATTTGAACATATCATAGTTAATAAAGGTGAAAAGTGCAGAGAGCTGCCAACATCTATTTAGACTTAATGAGAAAAGCTTATGTGTGATATTACGTGAACCGAGGCACCATAAAATTAAAATATCTACATGTAAAGTAAGATAAAATGACTATTCATAAAGTTTTAAGCAAAAGAACCCTGAAAGAAAACATAGTAACAAAATTTAAACAAAAGAAACTTGAAAAAAATATATATATTAACTTCAAAATCAAATAAAGAATATTATGCTACTACAGATAAATAGTCCATCTATAAGCACCAATCAGAGAACCATGGACAAAATACTTGAAAATAGAAACCAAAACATCAAAAGGTATTTAGAATACATCTCAACACCATAGTATCAAAATGAGAACTTAGAAACTAAATATGAATAAACAGTGACCAAATAGGATATCCTCTAATGAAAATCATAGAGTGAAACTTGTAAAATCAATAAATTCCATCAATCCCATTAAGATCTTCGCGTCTTGACAATTTATTTAACCAGCCATTCCGCATTCAATTGCTTTCTAGATTCTTGGTAGCTACTCTAAATCATCCTCTTTTTATCCAAAATCAAAAGAATCATGAGGTTGAACCTTCTATATGACATGCCAACCTTTATTCGAAAGATTGTTAGCGTAAAACACCTGTGAAGTTGTGTTGGCCAATACGAAAGGTTCATTTGTTTTCAAAAACCGTTGTCAATTAACACTTACAAAGCCATATTCATCTACTTTAATTCCCCTTTCTTGGTTATACACATCAAACCATACACATCGAAACAACACTACTCTTCTTCCATCAATAAATTGTAATTCAAGAATCTCAGTTAACTCTTCATAGTAATCAATATTTTTATTCTCTTCATTAGTCTCACCAACTACAACCACCCCACAATTGTGAGTCTTCAAACCATTATCACAGTATTGCACATGAAACCTATATCCATTGGTAACGTAGCCTTTGAAACTTGTCACGTATGGTAGAGGACCACGAGACAATGAGAGCAAATTTTTTATTTTCTCACTATCATCATGTTTGTGCAATTCTGCAACCTATCAAAATCAAGTACTTAGTTTAGCAAATACTATTCAAAAATTGGTTTGAAAAATAAAATTCTTAACTTCTCACCTTTATTTTTAACCAACTAACGAATTGTCTATTCGATTCGATATCTGAAATTTTCTTAGAGGTATCAACTGGAATTTGTGAAAATTCTCTGCAAAGAATATGAAGTATAACATGTTATTTTATGTAAGGAAATATGGAAAAGGTAAACGTAAATTATTTGAAAAGGCATTACTTACTCAACAAATGGTTGAATTTCATCACAATTCTTTAAAGTATAAAAATGTGCCTACTCAAATTCATGTGAATCAAGACTGCCCGGTGTGCCACCACCCCTTAATATTTTTCCAGGTTGAGAAAAAATTATTAAACCTCCATCAGATTCAATAGCACCACCATCATAATTCCGTTCACTGCAATTAAATTTTGTTTCCATCGAATGCAAATACCTTGAACATAGGGTCATAAATTTAGTTGCTAAATATCCCTCTATAATAGAGCCTTCTAGGAAAGCCCTATTATGAATAAAACACTTTAGAAAGTATAATCATCGCTCCACTGGATACATCCATTGTTATTAAATAGGTCCAACAATCTTAGCTTCATGAGCTAAATGAATTGGCAAGTGGACCATGATATCAAAAAATGTAGGAACGAAGACCTTTTCTAACTTGCACAGTGTTTTAGGAATTTGGGCTTCTATTTTCTGTAGCTCATCTACTCTTAAACATTTCGATCCAGCCATGTTGAATAATATAGACAACTCAATAAATTGTTCAAGAACAGATTTACCGAGTATACCACATATCGCAAGTGGGAGTAAATGTTGTAGAATAACATGGAAATCATGACTTTTCAAGCCTAAAAATTTGTGATCTTTAAGGTTGACACACTGAGAAATATTTGACAAAAACCCATCTGGAACCTTTAATTCCTTTAAGAAATTAAAAAATTCATTCTTCTCTTTAGGAGATAATGTGTAACATGCAGTTGGTAACTCATATTCAATCCTACTCTTTATCAGATGCAATTCTTTCTTTATGTTCATTGCTTGCAAATCCATCCGAGAACTCAGGGTATCTTTTGTTTTTCCTTTGACATTTAATATTGTCCCCAAAATATTATCACATATGTTTTTCTCAATATATATCAAATCTAAATTATGCCACAACAAAAGAGTTTTCCAATTGGAAGATCAAAGAAAATACTCTTCTTATTCCAATTATCACCCCTACTCTTATGTGATATTTTAATTTGGACTGCTAACTGGTGGGCCTAGGCACATCTGGTGCTTGGCTAGCTCTATCTCAGGTTTCTGGAAACAAAGGGCTATATAACGGCTGTAAACACAGCCT
>JACEIK010000595.1:22860-33263 GCA_018107945.1 Datura stramonium
GAATTAGCTTTACATACCTTCGCTTCGAAGTTTCCGACTAACTGGCGTAGTTCGGTCAGTACTTCTGCTATTTCTCCCAACTGCATTCATATATATATATATATCAATTAGAACTGAATACACTAATATTCTGGAAGAAAACATCACTTTCGATATATATATTGCCCAAACTTTCGCTTATCGAAAAACAGTCGAAAACTCGCTATTTCTCGAAAGTCCAGAAGGGAGAAATACTCACTTTAGGGCTAGGAGCATATTGACACTAGTTTGGAGCAATTTCACTTACCTTAGCTTAGTAGCACGACAATTCGCCGGTCGAATTTCACGAAACTAAACCCGTAGGAATGCTCCTTGCTACTAAATACCTCGGTATCTAGGATTAATTCGAGTTTGGACCGCGTTTGACGGCGTAATCGGGCGGAAATTATCAAGAAACCTTCATTCCTCTTCCTCTCTGATTTTTCTCTCTATTTTCACTAGAATTTATAAGAAATTCAATCATTAAAATCGAAGTTGGGGGCTTATATAGTTGGTACCTATAAGTCGCATTCATGGAATGCGATTTATAAGTCGCATTCTTGGAATGCGATTTATAAGTCGCATTCTTGGAATGCGATTTATAAGTCGCATTCTTGGAATGCGATTTATAAGTCGCATTCTTGGAATGCGATTTATAAGTCGCATTTTGTCTTGCGACGTGCCGACTTGGCGCTTGTCCGATTTTTCCCTGGGCCTTTTTCTAGCATGTATGGCATTCTAAAACTCTTAACTAACATGCGAATAGGCCATCTACATGTCAAAAATTTACGGGGTGTAACATTCCTCGCATGCGTCATACTCCCAAATTCTCAACAAGCATACGCATCATCGGTTACACGATAGGAACTTACGGGGTGTAACAAGTAAAGCATCTTTGCTCGTTTCCTCGTCAATAGCATCATTCACATGAGTTACATCAACTTCTCCCTCATCCAATTATTCTTCATCATTCACAACCTTTGGTGCTTTTGGCACCGCATCCTTTACTTCATCACTACTTGTTTTTGGGCCAACAACCTCTTTGGTCGTCACACCCACATTTTCCAACACTTGCCACTTCTAGTCACAATTTTCATACAATGTCCATCCTTCTTTAGGTTGGGTACGGTGTCTCTAGGAAGTGTCCTTTTTATGTAAAGATTTATTTGGGAAGACTAATGATTCATTTGCACTTCCAAGTGCTTTATCAATGCCGAGTGGGAGTTCACTATTTGGGCGAGGTTCGAACCTCCCGTTTCAATTTCTTGACTCTACTATCAGTGGATTCCACTCTCTTGAGTACTCTAGACAGCATCTCTTCCATCTTGAAGCTTTCCACATCGCTCCCACCAGGTTGCAATTGGGGATTTTCAGCCTTTGAAGAGGGAACATATGGGTTTGAGCTTCGGTGATAACGTTTCCTATCACGGTTTTAACCGCGATTACCCCATATTTCATTACGATCAACCTAGCCTTGGTTAACACAGTTTCTCTAACCTAGATTCTCTTCCCTTAGGCGCCAATGGCCTTGATTGGCACCTTGGTACCCCTGGCGAGAACCCACCATTTGATTTGCCATGAAATGGCATTCTTCTTCATACCTCGGTGGTGATGCTTCACCTTCACACTGCAATGGACCTTGAGTCCCCACGACATTGACGCACTAAGACCCAGTACCCATGACATGCTTCGTCATCAACTCTAAATAGGTCATTATTTTTGCCAAAGTCTCATCTCCTCATCCCTCTTTCTCATCTCGGCGTTCATAAAACTTGAACTCGTACCAGTCGGAAGTACTTTAGTTTCCTCTCATGTGCCAAGCTCGCTTTGTTTTAGTCATTCGATCCAACAAAGCTCTAGCTATTCCATAGGGTTGGTCCATGAGAGATCCACTCGCCAAGTTATTTGTTGCGAACTTGTTAATGGAGTCCTAGGAATGATAAAAACTATGAAGGAGCACATATTTGGAAGCCTGTGGTTGGGAAATAGGGCCACTTTCTTCTTGAACCTCAGTCATGCCTCATGTAAAGGTTCCCCCGATATTTTTCTGAAGTTGGTACTGTCATCTCATAGCTGCAATATCCTCGATGGAGGAAATAACCGATCCAAGAATGCTTCAGTCAACTCTTCCTAAGTGATACATCCCAAAGGGAGTTCCTCAAGCCATATGATTGCTTCCCCAGTCAAAGAAAATGGGAAGAGCCTCAATCTGATCGACTCTTGACTTATATTTGTGATGTTGAAAGGTTAGCATATCTCAAGAAAATTTCGAAAATATCGATTTCTATCTTCACTTGGCTGACCTCCGAAGATTCCTCCCATTTCTAGCAGGTGTAACATTGTGTTGGCCACATGGAACACCGCATTCCCTACCGTGGGTGGTAGGCAAGTGGCACCTGCTATGTCTAGCATTATGGGATCATCATCCTCGTGGTCCATATGACCCTCCACGGAACCTTCTTGAGATTGTTAGTCAATATTAGTCATCCTATAAAGGTACCCAAAAACAATAATAATTGTAAAAACAAAACACAAGATGCTAAATTAATTTAACTCAAGAATCAACTAGGGGCTATCTAACATCATTCCCTAGCAACGACGCCATTTTTTATAACATCCAAATTTCACTCCTCATAAAGAGAGAGTGTAAATAGTAATTGGCAAAACAAATATATCTTATGGCTGTCGGGATCAAATCCCACAAGGAATAGCACTTAGATGGCACAAAAGTTGTCTATCAAGTCAAACAAAGAAGTATCATTGTATTGAAAACAAACAAATAAAAATTTGGGGGTGGAAAAGATTATAATTAAAATGCAAAACCAACTATTGATTAATCAACAGGATAGCCAAATCGAATTACAAATGTGAGAAAGAGCTAGGTATATGCTTTTGAATGAGGCGCCAATTGGATTGGAATTGACTAGAAAATCGAATTATTACTCATAAATATAAATAATCATGGGTGAGGTGGCACCCAATGTTTTTCAACCACTTGGGTGTATTTTTGCCTCGGGTTTTCTCAAACTTCAAGGTCCCAAATAATATATCCATTAAGAATTGGGTTAGATTGAGCTATTTCTAGCCTCAAATATCACATGGGTGAATGATTATGGGTTTTAGCTATCTCTAGCCTAACCCCGCATGATCAACGCTCAATTACCCACCATTGCTTTTTCACATATACTCAATTTCTCTTTTTCAAGCAAAAATAGAGTAAGTAAACATAAACCACATTTGCAACTATGGGTAATTTAATTATAAATTGGGAGAAAACAACATATTTATATTAAATGAGTAACTCTAAGATCAATCTAGCAACACCCAATCCAATGTAATCCAATCATGAACACACCCCTAGTAAAGAGATTTAGCTACTTATTGATGAGAAATACAAAATTATATTCACAATTAAAATCATAAGATTCATCATTAAGAGCTAATTTCAAGATCACATTGTCTTCAATTGAGGTTTTTACCTTGAAGAAGAAGAAAAAAAAGCTACTCAATATTTTTCTCTCTAACTTTCTACAAATCTAAAATAGAATAATATGATACTTTCTAGAGAATGTACAGAAATAGGTCAAGAAAAGCTCCACAAATTCCATGTTGGATGATATTGCCCTTCTAAAGGAGGCCTCACTTGCGACTCACCGGCGGCCATTCACAGAACACCACTGCGTCACAGGTGCTAGGGTAGCTGGTGTTGGCACTGACGGTTCATAGGTGTTGACTCGCTTTCCAACAGTTCATCTTCCACTCTGGTCCAGTATGCGCCTGTATTTTAGCCGGCATTTCATCGACTCCATTCGGTGGAGCTCTGGTCCCATCCGGTCAAGCTTCAATCCTCTTCTTTAATTTTCATGCTTTTATCCAAGTTCTTATTTCTCTCCTTAAATTTAATACCTGTAAAAACTAAAGAGAAAGAGCATAAAATCCTCTCAAATGACTTGAAAACTAAGAAAAAGCTCATGCTTAAAAGCCTAATTAGTTGATAAATTACCAACTCAACACGCCACGGCGGGTGAGACTCTGCCATAACGGAACCGCTGCAGCAGTAATTGGTCTCACTACAGGGGGTGACGCGAACCAAAATTCCGCAATCCTATTTTGGTTAGGATTTTTAAAACCTATTCTCTAAAAGAGGCCTAATAAAAATGCCCAAAAATGTGAAGTAGACTTTTGGAATAAGAAGAGGAGCTATAAAGTAAAGAATCATCCTCCATAGCTAGGACTTTTCTGCAAATACTTGGGAATCGATGTAGGCATGTAATTGGGAATGTCTCGACGATAGCTTGGCACTCAGGTAGACTATGATTTACTCACTTTTGTGTTAGACTTTGATTAGCTAAATATATACCTGTATAGTTGATATGCTTTTGATGGGTAGGATAGACACTTGAATAAATTGTTATTGAATATTTAAATCGATAAGGGTCTGAGGATCAAAGGAATAGAAAATGGGGTGATGATATTCCCATAATGTGAAAAAACTGTAAGTTACGGTTACAATAAATATAGTTATAAATGGGGGTGTATTTAAGAGCAAATGGATTGTATGCGGAGTGATCTTCGGGCATTATTGTTAAATATAAGTATGGTGCACAACATACCTATAATCAAGACTCTACTAGACATGGATTTATGGACTCCCTGGGACACGACTTCGCTCTGATACCAAGTTTATCATGCTCCAAAACTAGGAAAGGGAGAAACTGGCAATTGGTCATAAGATAATCAAGAAATTGGCTATATAGAGTCTATATCGGTAATGCTGAGGCCAACCAGGACACTTGTTGAAGCCCAACAAAAATAGATATTAGACTCATGAGGTCTTTGTAATAACAATTAAATAACTGAAAAGCCTACAAGGCTACAATAAGCTAAATTGCACAATAAAAGGCCAACAAGGCCACACAATCCAAACAACTATACAACTAGTCCACACAAGCCTCTAAAGAGTAGGTAACTGAAATACACGGGACAGGTCCCCATCCTGCCTAACTGTACATAACTCAAACAGTCAAAAAGGAAACATAGCTCTTGGAGGAAAGGAGCGTGCCACTACTCTGCTGAAATCAGGCTTCTATTGCGATTGTCGATCCAAGTCTCTGCCTATACCTGCAGCACGATTTTAGGAAGGGGGTCCCCAGGCGAAGGGACATCAGTATAAATGAAATGTACTGGAAATATAAGGCTGAAACAGTAAACATAGATACATCCAACATCCTGAAAATCAAAGTAGGGAATAGATACAACATGTGACCCTGGAAACTAATATCTAAACAAAATATGATACATCATATGAATACAATCAATTAAGCACATATACAAGTCACACTGCATTATCCATAAGCTATGCAGTCCCTAATCATATAATGACCTAGTTTGGTTAGTCAGTACTACCCTACCAAGGTGGCCGTCTCGGAGGTATCATAACTGGAATGAAATCTTCCCACATGACATAACCATGTTGGTGGTAAGTTCATAGTCTTATATCTGAAGAAAAACTGCAACCTAACATAATTGCATCGATGGTAATGTCATAGTCTCATATCTAAAGGATAACTTCCCACTTGACGTAACCACATTGGTGGTAAGGTCATAAGTCTCATATATCAAATATGCCAAAGGAAAACTTCCCAGCGAACATACTAGGTCAGTGGTAAGGTCATAGTCTCATATCCATAGCCGACTGGGCTCATCTCATGTTTGTCTAAAACATATGGCATAAAAAATGATAAATTCCGAGATTGGAACCTGAATAGGCCTCTCTCATAATTCATAGTTACACATAAGCACATATATCATATAATCCTTTCAAATAACACTTATATGCATATACTCAATGACTTTCACAGTTATAAGAGGGTTCGGATTATATAAGGAATTCAACAAGCTCCACAAACAACACTTAGGCACATTTTGGATTCGGGAACTCGATAACCTGACGTTTAGTTTAAGGGAGAGGAATTATGAAATCTCTCCTTAGCCTCACATACCTCATAAAATATATATAAGATAAAGGACAAATATGATAAAGCATTTCCACTTCGACAAGCTCATTCACCCTTACTAGATTGTGACATCGATTCTTAGCTCAAACTTATTTACACATCATCATCTTAACTCTTTTCTCAATTTCACTTGACAACTAGACCTTTAGGTATACTTAACATAAAATATACACATAATACAATAAAGGACCATCTCACAGTGATCACTATAAGGAGACTTTGGACTCGATTTATAACTACGACACAGTTGAAAGTAACACGTATTTTGCTTCACATTTACATGTTCCAAACATGATTAACGATTCAAACTCAATGTCATGCACTTTCAGCCCTTTGTGAAGAATTATACTTGATTCAATATGAGTGTGAAGACATAATAATATTAGTCCTTTCAGTAGTATATATTCGTTCTTGAACAACGAGGATAGGACGCCTTAACATACCTTATTTCAACGAGCTTTCTTTAGTCGCTTTTTTCCTTCAAAACCCAGAACTTATCCCCTTCAATTACTTGAGTTTATAACCAAATGATAAAGTTGTTTCAAGATAATATATCCAGTCAAAACATCACACTAATAGCAGCCACAACAACAACACACAAGGCAACATTTTAGCATAATACTACAACTTGTTCTACACACTTTTAAGGAAAGAATAGAAGTAGAAAATTATCTAACTTCCTTTGTAACCAACTCCCATTAATATGGAGTATATTTCCAGTAACACACAGCTATAACAACCTTCTAAAACAAGAAGTAACCTTCAGCAAGATCGCACCAAAAATGACAACCAAACTTGGCGCCAACTTCTAGTTTCAAACTAGGATTCTTGCAAGTTTGAATACTAGAAACACTTACCTTTTATGGGGGGTTATTCTTGGTTAAAAGAGTATTATTTGACGTCGACTTCTTGTCCCAAAATGCAGCAACCTTGTTGTCCAAAATGCAGCAAAAATAATTCACAAACACATCAAACACACCTCCAACTTCTAGTCTTTTACTCATGAATTCAAGCAAGGTTAGTAGTAGAACTCTTGCCTTTTTTACTTATATTTAATCCCTACAAAATGTGAGAATATATGTAGCTTGTAATTGCTTCAAAACTGTAGAAAATTCACCACAACAACACTGCCCAAATGCAACTAAAACAGCCACCAACACACCACATTTACCTTGTGATTATTCTCCTTCACTTAGCTTGATTTTTAATGGAGTTTAGCTTGGTGTTTCCCCTCACTCTTCCTTAGTTTAGTTACTGAAAAATAGAGAGGATATATTCACTTAGCAAGTAGCTCCTTTGGGTTAAGGATGAGAATGAAAAATTATACTTTAAAACGTGAAATATAAAGGGTGGGGCGGTAGAGTCTTTTTTAGGCGGTGGGCTATGTCATCACTTGATAGTTCCCCGATGCAATAGCTATAACTTTTTACTCTGAATTCTGATTGACGAGTGATTTAATATTCTGAAAAATAGACTCAAGTACCTTTAATTTGATAGGTGCTAGGACTCGTAACTTATTATAGATTGGGAGATGTGGTCATTTAAAGTTGACTCTTACTTATACACTTCATATACTCTTCGTTTTTCCCGTCATACATGTTTTCCTCCTCACCTACGATACAACCCGTACTTCCCTTAAATAGAATACACATATTAAATAATCACCAAAAAAATTTTGGAGTGTAGCAGGCATAGTCCATACATGATTGGAATAAGTTTATTATATTTTAATCATTGGACCTACTCATACTAGTTTCTTAAAAGGTCGTCGAGTTATGGATAATGCCATTATAATGCAAAAATTAATGAACCATCTAAAAACATCTACTGCTAAGAATGGTAAGTTTGTTATCAAAATTAACTTGGAAAATGCTCTTGGTCGTATTGAATGGGCCTTTATTAGGAACCACTACTCTATTTCAACTTTTCTCTAAAAATCTCTAACCTTATCCTTTCATGTGTTTCATCAGCTTCAATTTCGATTCTTATTAATTGTTCCCCAACTGAATACTTTTCTCCATCAAGAGGCATTCGATGGGATGACCCATTGTCTCCTTATTTTTTCATATTATGCATGGAAATGCTCTCTCGCTGAATTAATTTGGCAGTTGACTACCGTCAATGGTAGCCTATCCAGCTCTCAAAAATGGTCCTCTTATATTCCATGTTTTCTTCGCGGATGACATTATTCTTGCTGGAAATATTTCTACAATCACTTGTCGTACAATCATCGACATTTTCAATCAGTTTATGATACTATCAGACAAAAAAAAATTAACTACAATAAAACAAAAATATTCTTTTCAAAAAATTGATCCCAACAAGATAAGTCTTTCTGCCTTTATAATTTTCAATTCAGTGAGGGCACTAAGTTTGGAAAATATTTAGGTTTTCCGATAGTAACTGGAAGAACCACAATCAGAGATCTTTAGTCTCTCCTCAATAATTTCAATAATCGGCTTGTGGGCTGGAAAACCCAATATTTAAATATGTCGGGCAGAACTACGCTTATTAAAAGTACTCTTAACAGCCTCCCAAACCATGTAATGCAGCTTATACAGCTCCCTTTAAATGTTGTAAAGACTCTAGAGTACTATGAAAGGAATTTTCTTTGGGGAACTACTGACATAAAAATAAAATCCACCTTGTCTTTAGGAAAAAGATCACTTCTAATAAGGCTTCGGGGGGTCTAGGTATACAATCCCTAGAAGCCAAAAAATAGAGCAATGCTAGCAGGCACTTCTTGGCGCTTTTCCAATCCCCCAACTGCTTTACCTCTGCAATTTTTGTGCACAAGTATAGGACTCATAATAGAACTTCACCTTCCTAGAAAGCCATTTCCAAGGGCTGGAACAATTGCCAAGGGGGCCTTCAATGGATTCCTTCTGATGGAAAGCACATTCGATTCTGGACTGACTCTTGGCTCCGTCCTAATACACCTCTGTGCAGCCTAATTGAGGGCCCCCTTCAAGCCGAGGAGTCCTCGCAGACTATTGATAATTTTAGGCTAAACAACCAATGGGATTTTGCAAATGCTTCAACAGAGATTCCTAGCCCCATTCAAGCTGATATCAAGGCCTGTTATTTTCTGCTATACGTGTCCTCCTCTGATAAAATTGTTTGGAGACTTACGAATTCTGAAAAATTCTCAGTCAAATCCTCTTATGCATCGCTCCAGAAAAACAGTTTACAAGAAGATACCTCCTTTAATTGGTTATGGAAAATACCTACTTTGCCTAAAATTAAATTTTTTCTTTGGCTTGGGTGTTATAATAGTCTTCCTACAGCCTCTTACCTTAGTTATACTAAAATTTCCACGTCGCCATTTTATAAGTTTTGTGTTGGAGACCAGCTAGAAGACATACCACATATTTTTCTTCACTATTCTAAGGTTGCAGCACTTTGGAGCCAACTAAGCATGACCGAGTTTACCAAGCTCCTTCATAATCCTAACCCGGCAGATTGGTTAAAGAATCTTCTTCTTTATAAAAGTCCAATCCCTATGGTATCGACTAATAATAGTTCCTTCCTATCTTTCTGTCCATGGAACATTTGGTGCAAGCGCAATAAGAACATATTTTAAGCCAAAGATATTATGGTTGATCTTCCTCACATCTTTCAAACCAATGAATATTACTATTTCGGAGCACCAGACAAAAGGCTTGCTGTAACTGTCACTGAACAACACATAAAAGGCATCCTCCTGAAAATGCTAACACTATTAAATTAAATGTCGATGGGGCTAGAGCTTCTGCCAAGCAACCTTGTGGCATTGGAGGAGTTTTTAGAGATCAAGATGGAAATTGGACCTTGGTTTTGCAGGTTCTGTCCCGCACGGAACGGTTATTATTATTATTGAACTATTAGCACTTCCAAAGGCCTTCACATAGCTCAGGACCTATAGTGGCAATGCATCCAAATTGAAACGGACTCTCTTCTGATGTTATACCTACTATCTTCTGATAATATACTTTATTGACATCTGTTAAATGACTGCAGGCACTTGATTAAAATGTTGCATGACCCTCCTATCCAGCATTTCTATCGGGAATAGAACTTTTTGGTGGATAAATTGGCGCGTCTAGGTATAGATTCGGGAAGCTCCTTATCTACTCCTGCACGGGTTTTTGAACAACCACTACCAGCCGTTATGGAAATCCTGCAACGCGATAAATCAGAAACTTCGTATCCAAGAAAGATGCCTTTACAGCAGGCATCTTCATTTTGTAGCCTGCAAAATGGCGTTGTAATATATCAAAATGTACAGACTAGTACTTGTGATACTATGGCATCTGCTCCTGTTACATTACCTCTAGTTAGAACATCTACTGGGTTTGATACTCAGCCTGTAAGTAGCAGTATATAACC
>JACEIK010000595.1:89626-118975 GCA_018107945.1 Datura stramonium
ATTATTCAATTGATGAGAATAATTTTAGCCTTGTTGGATGAGATTCCTTTAAATTCTTTAAATTTCGCTATATTATGAAATTCCCATGTTGTTGGAATGAGTTGAGTCTCTTTTAGCTGTTTAGTAGTTTACTTCTGATAGAATGTAGAACCTCTTCAGAACTATATTGATAGTGTCAACTGATAAGGCTGAGTTCAGTCTTTTCTCGAGGTGTCATTCGTGCCTCCCAGTTATCAGAATCAGACTCAGAATCCAGTTTATTGGTCCATTAGGCGGTCATGACATTGTAGATATATAGCTCTGGCCATCCCCACGAACCTAGTTCAGTTTACAGTTTGTTCTTAGATAGTTACGATGCTTCAAGATAAGCAGCTCTGACCAGTCTAGAACCTAGTTTCAAAATCTGGTCCGATAAGACTCTAGGGGTACTTTCGGTTATATGTCCCTGACTAGTCTTGGACCCCAGTTTGGAGCTATTAGCCTAGTTGTTCAGTTTAGGTTTTTTAGGCCGGGGTTCCAGCGCACCCAAGTTTCCATAACTATGTTGCCAGCGTAGGTCACAATATTACTTTGCCTGATTGGCCCCACACTTTTGTGATCACTCAGTTCATGCCTTTATACCTTGGATTGTATATTAGGTCCTACCAGTGGGGTGTTTACATCGGACTCCACGTCTAGCTCATGTGGTTATATGTCAGTTAGAGACTCTCCCACTAGTTAGTCCAGTTCAGTTCAGAATCAGTAGCTCAGTTCGATTTCAGTTCTATCATTTTAACTCAGTGCAGTACAGTATTTCAGACTCAAAACTCTTATACTTAGGGCATGTCTTTGACCATCACACAGGGTCATCTTGACCATTTCAGTTCACATCAGTAGTTCAGTTCAACTTACCTGTTGGTCATTGCATGTCATTTCAGTTCATACTTTATATTCAGTTATGACTTATCCTACTTATAAAGTACATTCAAAATATATTGACGCATACTTTTATGTTGTATCATTTCATGATACAACTGCAGGTTCCCAGACTCAGCAGCGTTAGCCACCACAATTCAGATCCTCAGCCGCAGTTGAAGTGTGAGCCCTCAGCATTCGAGGGCCTTATTTCATTTTCTTATAGTTAGTTTACAATTTTTATTTAGACTTATAGTTTGCTTGGGGCTTGTCCCAGTAACTCATCAGTTAGAAGGCTTTCAGACTACAGATGTTCAGATTTCATTGTTTTAAGTTTCATCTTAAATTTCATAAAAATGCTTTTATGTTATCAATTTAAAATTTCTGTTGTACATGTTTTACTCAGCTTACCAGTGTATTATAGACTAGGGGTCGACATATCGTGTTACGTACAGGGTGTAGTCTCGGGGTGTGACAGAGTTTTTTTGACATTGCATCATAATGATATGATGGATTTTCACGGGTATTCATATCCCTATGAAAAAATTCTTTTGATTAGAACTTCAACTTTATCTTTATTGTAAGTTTTATACATATATCCTCAAAACCTAAACCTGAATATTGTCAATCAAATTCTTTCTTTGCTACATTATTGTGTCCAACCTACTTGGTGTTGTTCATTTTCGTCAAACATACTATAATTTTTTAGTATTTAAAATATATATTTTCATTATCCAATATTCTAGATCTCTCCATGATCTGTAACAATAACGTCTACATCTTTTTATTATTTTATCATTCATTTGTATTCACAATCTCTTCTCTCTCTACTCGAAAGCATTAATCAGAAGCTTCTCTCTTACCGAACAGATGGATGAGAAAGATGCAGATAATACAAAACAAAGCCTTGCAAAAACAATGTCGAAAGTGGAGAAAGGAATAAATTTAAACTAGTGCACACGTTGTAGAATGGTGAAAGATTACCTTCTTAAGTTAGCGGAGAAAAGCTTACAATATTGATGCATATAAATTTGTGTATACGGTGTTTATTTGAAGTCTTGATGCTTTGAGAAGATAAATTACAATGCTACGAATTCCACCTTTTTTCCCAAAAAAGTCCAATTGAGTTGGAAATTGTACCCGTGAGCACACCCTCACGAGTGGTAAGAAAAATATTGTTTGAGATGCTTAGCCATCAAGACACAGGAATTTGAAATGAGAAGCAGCAGGAAATCTAAGATTTTACTCAGAATGACTCGTGGTGGGAGTCATTGGAGGATTTAACGACCCGTGGGAGCCACCCTTTGTCAGGTTCTAAAGTAGGAGGTTCTATGGTAATGGGTCTAAGGATGACCTATTGGTTGATTTAGTGGGTCATGGACGAGAGTCGTTGTTTGTCTCTATGATGCTAGGTTAGATGGCACGAGTCATGGTATGCCTCGTTGTGAGGAGCCACAAGTCGTGGAAAGTGCTCATGAGAAGGTGCAACATAATTAACCTAGAGGCAAGGGATGGGTCCAATGACCCATTTGTTGGAGGTACGAGTCATTGGTGGACTCGTGGTAGAAGTCTCAAAAAGTTGTGTGTGTGGAGTCTGTGGTGACGACGGGAGGACACAGTGGGTCGGTGTGTCAAGTAACGACCTATTTTGTCGAGTCTTAGTCATAGGACCAGAGAACTGAAGAATGAAGGAAGGAAGTAATGGGTGGATACCACGAGTGGTGGTATCAAGGGATGACGCGTGGTATCAATCGTGGTCACTGGCAATGCAAAATTTCCAGACTTTTCATTAAGGGTATTTTTGTAATTCCTAAGCTCTAAGGCCCTAAACTATGTAATTTTATGCTTGGTTAAAAGGGTTTTAAGAGTTTTAAACCTATCCTAATCCTTACCATTCCATGCATGCAAGTTAGAGTTCTTTCTTGGAGATTAAGCTTGAGGAGTTCCCCAATTTTTCTCCAATTTCCTTTGGGCTTTCAAGAGGGGGTGTTAATCAATTTACGTAGGTATGTGAGGCAATGAATGAGAGTTCCTTTCAATTTCAAGCTCAAAATTCTTCTCAATATCATGGATTTCAATTCTATATTTAAGTTCATGATCTTATAGGGTTATTCCAATTTTGTAAAATTCTCTATGATCAATCTATGGGTCAATTCCCTTCATGTATCAAATCATGTTTTATGATCTATGGAAGATTTTATAACTATTTTGATTATTAATTTATAGTTTTAAATTATAATTGAATTATTCCCAATTATGTAAGTTCATGAATAGTGAAGTTACGATTCCATTATGATCTTGATCTTCTTAAGCCCTAAATTATGATTTATGATTATTGATATGATTTCTCTGAAGTACTCATTATGGATTTATGAATACCAAGTATATGTATTTTCACAAGTATGCATATTATTCATGATTTATGAATTTATGAATATTGGCCAACTCATGGGCCCTTACTCATGGCTAATCATGTATTTCAAGTATGATTGTAATGCCCCAATAATCCTAAGACCAGTCTTAAGAGTTGAATGGAGAAAAACAGGATTTTCTGCACCAGGTCACGAATGAATCATCCTGTGACTTGTGGGGTAGGCCACTAGTCGTTAAGTGATTCGTGGTAAGGAGTTTGAACTTGGTAGAAAAATTTGAAAATGGGGTGACCACGTGTGTGACCATGAGTCGTGGTCATTACCATGAGTCGTGATGTGATATGTGGTCAGGAACTAATTGAAGACTGGAGAGTTGGGCTGTGTTGGCGAAGGGTGGGTCACCATGAGTCATTGGGTACACCACGAGTCGCTGTGTCCCTCGTGGTGACCAACAGAGGGAAGTTGGCACTGCACTTGACGATTGTGACCACGAGTCATGGTCATTGGGCACGATCCATGGAGTCCTTCGTGGGGAACTGGCAGTCAGTTTTCCCTGTGAGTTAACCAAGGGTCTTCCCGTAATTTTTAAAACTCCTAGACGCTGAACTACATTGTTTTGGATTATTTTAAAGAGATTTAGAGGGATTAAACGGTTTTCCCTCATTTCCACTTAGATTTTTAGAAAAACTATCGTAAGTTTCCGCTCAAGAACTCTCAAGCTAGGACTAGGGTTCCTCATCAATTGCACAGCAATTCAAGAATCCTTCTCTGGAGAATTTTTAGCCAGGTATGTGGGAATTCAACAAGGGAATAGTTCATCCCTTATGTCCCCAAAATTCTGCTTTATCTTCTCTATCAGTTCTAGCCCTGAAACATTCGAATATGAAGAAATTTCATGTCAGACTTTGTTTAATTCACGTGGAATATTATTTATGTTAATTGTAGATATTTTTCCACCAGTTGTGACTATATTGATGTATGTCCTTGTAAAGTAAAATCTAGCCCTAGCTCTTAAATGCAGAAAAACTAGAGTCTTGTATAAATATTCAATTATCGACATTGCTTGATTCTATTAGTGTTGGGGGTTCCCATATTGTTAGTTTTCATTGAAAACTTAGTCAGATTTATGACAATTCAGTCTTAGTCAAAATGTTAGAATACTTAATGTTAGTAAGAAATGTTAGTTGATTAGTTTGACTACATAAATTTTTGAGGTGCTAGTAGTGCCTCCCAGTTATCAGAATTAGACTTAGTGTTAGATTTTAGTGGTTCTTTAGGCGGTCATGTCACTTTTAGATAAGCAACTTTGACTAGCCTTGGACCCCAGCTCCAGATTACAGTTTGTTCTTTAGACAGTTATGATGCTTCTAGATAAGCAGCTCTGACCAGTCTTAGAACCCAGTTAGATAAGACTCTCAAGGTGCTTCCAGATAAGTATTCCTGACTTATTTTTGGGCCCCAAGTTCAATCTATCAGCTTAGTAGTCAGTTTAGGACTATCTAGTGTGAGTTGAACTTAGCACCGAGCGAATCGGGATTCCAACACACCCAGGTTCTCAAAACTACATGTCCACCGTAGGATATATTTTATTGGTCTTATGTCCTATACCTGTGATCACCCAGTTAATGCCTTTATACCCTGGAAAAGTATATTGGGTCCTACCGATAGGGTGTATCATCAGACTCCACATCTAGCTCACATGGTTATATATTTATTATAGACTCTCCCAATAGTCAGCTCAGTTCAGTCTCCAATTAGTCAGTGCAGAATAATTCAGTACAGTATTTCAGGTTAGTATCTCAAATTTAGGGCATGTCCTTGACCACCAGATAGGGTTATTAAGACCATCTTAATTTATTATAGTTATTCAGTTGCAACATTATCAGTTGGTCATTGCATATGTTTTCAGTTCAGTTATTTCACTCCTTGTGTATGGTTTCTCTCACTTACTCAGTACATTCAAAGTACTGATGCATACTTTTTGTGCAGTATCATTTTATGATACAATTGCAGGATCTCAGTCACTGCCTCGTTAGCAGACCACTCTCAGAAGATTTTAACTACACCATTGGTAAGTCCTCATTTTTCAAGGATGAGGATAATTTCATTCAGTTCTATTTTCTTTTATTTATACTTGATGTTAGCTGGGGACTTGTTCTAGTAACTCATCAGTTGTAGTTGGCTTTTAGACAGAAACATGGTTTCAGACTTTCATCTTTGTTTTCATAAATGTTTTATATTATTACTTTAAAGCTTCCGTTATGTTTTATTTAGAATGCTAGTGTTATGATAGACCATGGGTTGACTTGGGGTTTGTTATGACTCCAAGTACCTTGTCTCGTCCAGTGTGTACACTTGGGGCGTAACAAACTTGGTATCCGAGTACTAGGTTTAGAGTATCCTCGGATGTCTGAAAACCACATCAAGTAGAGTTCTTTTCATGGGTGTGAAGCACGCCACACTTATGATAGGGAGGTTACGAGATGTTATTAGGAAAGCTCCCTTTGGTTTATACTCATTATCGTGCATTAAAATTCAATTTTAGAGTCGTCTCCTAAATTGTGCTCTATTTCATTTCAGTGAATTATGCCTCCGCTACATGGTAACGGAAGAAAGGCCGGTAACACTCACCGACCTGCTCCACCATTTCCAGGGCAACTATCCAGCTGTTTGCACAAACAGTTACCAATCAGGTGAACCAGGAGGTGGTTCCAATCAACAATAATGGGTCCGTAGCATTTGCCCGAGCTTGGGACTTCACTAGGATGAACCCTCCAGTTTTCCATAGATCTAAGGTGGGAGAGGACCCACAGGAGTTCATGGATGAGATTAGAAAGACCACCCGGATCATGGGTGACAGTTCTTCGGAGAGTGCCGACTTGGTTTCCTATTAGCTAAAAGGGGTAGCCCAAATCTGGCATGAATAGTGGAAGGAGGGGAGACCAGCGGGAGTGGGACCGGTGGAATGGGAGGAGATCACTACATCCTTCCTGGACAAATTCTTTCCCCGGGAGCTCAGGGAGGCTAAGGTCTCGGAATTCATGAACTTGATGTAGGGCAACAGGACAGTAGAAGAATATGCACTGTAGTTCACCGTATTGTCTAAATATTCTCTAGAGATGGTAGCTGAGCCAAGGGCTCGCATGCTAAAGTTTGTGAATGGAGTTTCGAACTTGGCCCTCAAGGAGTGCAGAACAACAATGCTTATCAAGGACATCGATCTCTAAAGCCTCATAGTTCATGCCTAGCAAATTGAGGCAGAAAAATTAAAAGATTTGGAGCGGGAGAGAAAATGGGAAAGAATCGACCAACCAGATTATGACCATCAGAGATCTGGCGGTAGTAGCCACCCATAGTAGCAGCAGTAGCTAGCTCCAACACCCAGCTCAGCCAACACCCCTACTTTTCAGTCTCGCAAGGATCGGAGAGGTGGAGCATCTAGCTCTCAGTCCTAGAGCTACAACACTAGAAATCGCTACCCAGATTGCCCCAAGTGTCGCGAGAACCATCCAAGAAAGTGTCTTTAGGGTCGAGAGGGTTGTTTTTGTTGTTGAAAGGTTCGTCATCATCTTAAAAAATGTCCGTCAGTAGGACGGGAGAGGTCACAATCCACTACTTCAGTAGCTCCAGCAGGCCGACCCTTCAGGTATGGATGGCGGCTAGAACTAAAATCATTTTCATGCATTGTCTTCTAGTCAGGATTAGGAGAGCTGACCTGATGTGGTCATGGGTATGTTATGCCTTTTTAATCTAGACGTGTATGCCTTACTAGATCCAGGAGCCACACTTCCGCTCATGACTCCCTATGCAGCAGTCCAGTTCAATATCCAGGAGGCCGTGAGGGCTGTATTGAGATACCCATATGCTCGTAGGAGCAACATGATGTCTGAAGGGACCATATTGAGGCCGTGAGGGCCGTATTGAGGTCTAGTTACCCCCAGACTCCTCTATGCCACAATGGCACCATGACCCTCAACTAAGCGAAGGCTCGGGGTCCAATTACCAGAGCCTAGATGGCTCAGACATAGACACAGCTATAGGAGCCTATCAGGCTTAGATACAGCTTTAGAGGATGAGTATTCCTAACTTACGGGAACTTACGAACCTTTAATAGCCAGATAGGAGGAGTGTGCATTGTTTGTACTTGCCGGGGCTTATGGGGGCCCAGGTAGGTTATTCTATGTTGTTTGTACCTTCCAGGATTAAGAGGGCCCAGTTAGGTTCTTGTTTGTACATATACCTGAGTATATTTTCAAGATTGTGAGATTACTCAGGTGAAATTCTTATCCTTCTCCTTGATTACCTCAACTTTATCAGCTTTTATTCAATTATTATTTTACTGCCTTACATATTCGATACATATTGTACTGACACCCATCTTTGGGACATTGAGTTACTCTCCTGCAGGTGTGAATAGGCGCAGTTCAGGACCTCCCTAGTCATCACCTGAGTCAGCAGTCTAATGAGCTCCTTTTCTTCGGGGTTGATAGTTAGAAGGTTTGTTCTTTTGTTGTAGAATTTATGGGTAGGTTGGGGCCCTGTCCCGACCATTATTCCACTCTTAAAGCCTTGAAGGATACAAATTCTCAGTTGTTGGTTGTTGTTGTTGTCCGTGTGGGGCCTATGTATGTTTATTTTGAGTGATGGCCGTGTATGACCTAGTTTAGCTTTTAGTTAGCAGCCTAATTGGCTATGACATAGTTATGACTATCTTTTTTCATTTTACTATAACTAGACAACATGGTGGTCTACTGCATAAGATCCTTTTATTGTGTGTTGTTGTTAGCTGTTTTCTTTTTATGGGTGGCTATGCGGCCTGGTCAGCCGGAAGCTGTATTTACAGCAGAGATATAGCTCATTGTTTTGTTGGTTTGAAGAGTAGGCATGCACCAAAAGTGCATATTCCCAGTCAGGTTAGTTCAAATCCTAATATGGCATCAAGTGCCAGTAATGCCTCCCAAGGTGGGGTGTGACAGTTTCCTAACGAACTGAGCAATAGCTTTCCATATGATTAGCTACTGTTAGTGACTGTTAGCTTCAACAGACCTAATTTTTGTCGTATAGGTCGCTCAGGAAACCATCCTAGTTGTTAGAAGTCTTATAGACATGCTGATACCCTAAAGGGGGAACCTTATTAGTGATTAGACGTGGGGACAACACCTCGGGTTACTCTTGCAGAAGCCCATCTACATGTTGCGTAATGATCTAGATCCAGATATACTTGCCTGCGATGCTATGAATGGCTCGAAGGAGATACATGTTATCTAGACAAACCAAATTGATATCTAAGGAACTAGGATCATATCACCAAAGTATTACCTTAAGGCAAGGAATTATAGTAAGTTGTCTGTGGAAAGTTAGGGTTCACTGCTCAGAAACATGTCCAGTTAGTAGTAGCCTTACAGTCGTTCTAAGCAAAGGAACTATATAGAGGGTCATTTATGACCTTGTTGTTTGTGATGAGCTGATATTGACCTAGCATGATCTTCAGAGTATCGCTTAGGTCAACCCAGACCTCATCCTTTTTTGTCTAAGACGACTGAGGTTGTATCACTGCCAGGACCTCTGGTCAGGTATAGGCACATGGTTTTGCTTGTTAGCAACTATACAAACTGATTTAAGGGTGAATATAGGTTGTGTTAGGCTAATAGGGCTAGGTATTCCTTTTGAATGACTAGATTTGAGATTGTAGCTTAGTATGCCTGGTTGGGGTAGATCGTATTTCGTACTGCCTCTCGCTATGAATAGCTAAGAGGCTGCTAGATGTACGAACCGCCTATGGAGCTATAAATTGCTTACATAGCTATGATGCTGTTGAAACTTATGGGGCTATAAATTGCTTACGGAGCTACGATGCTTCTATCATGTACAGAGCTATAGAATTCTTTTGGAGCTACGAGCTTGAATTGCTTACGGAGCTACTATATCACTTATGGAGCTATCAATTGTTTGATAGGACGAAAGTGAAGCCTTCAGGGCCACGCTTAGGTCTCCTATGAGCTCCTTCTATGCCAAGATAGGATTACGGATCATCACTAGGGCCTGGTGTGCCTGAGACACAGTTGCCGTTGCTTACAAGACCTTAGGGGTACCAATAGGAGTATATACACTGGTTGGCACTTCTCGGTGCTTATAGGGGCCCAGGTAGGTTATCTCTATGTTGACTGTACCGTCCAATCTTATGGGGGCCAGGTTAGGTTCTTGTTTGTATACTTGATTTTTAGATATAAATTATTAATGTGTAAATGTATAGCTTAAGTTCCTATCTATATGCTTGTTCAATAGATGCAGGCTATGGTTATGAAAACATTAAGGTTAACTTCTGCCCCTTCTCACTGATTACTTTCAGTTTTTTATTAGCCTCTATTCAGCTTTTATTACTATCCTACATATTCGATACATATTGTACTGATGCCCACACATGGGGCGCTGCATACTTTCCTACAAGTTTGGATATATAGGTTTTGGGACCCCCTAAGCAGCTATTCAGCGTCAGTAGATTAGCCATCTCCTTTCGTTTGGGGTTGTCGGAAAGTAAAGTTTTTCCTGTCTTTTATTATATCATTTTTAGGTAGGTTGGGGCCCTATAAATTTTTCACTCTTGGAGACTTGCAAACTATGGTCTTTAGTTCCTAGCTAGTTGTGTGTTGTTGGTCATGTAGGGCCTATATATGTTATGCTTTGTAAGTTGGCTATGTGGGGCCTAGTTTAGCTCTTTGTTAGCAGCCTTGTTGGTTGTAGTTTATATAGAACTTCTTGCCTTCCTTTTTTTATGACTTAGACTGCATGGTGGTCTTGTCAGCCCTCTTTAGGATCCTTTTATTATCGTGATTGATTGGTTAGTTGTCTTATGCAGGTTATACGTTGTTTCCTAGTCGGTTGGAGGCTATGTTTACAACTGAGATATAGTCGGTTGTTTCTTGCTATGTGCTGCTGGCATGCACCAGAAGTGTATGTGTCCAGCTAGCCCAACTAAGTGTCTAGTGTGGCATTAGGTGCTAGTTATGCCTCCTAAGGTTGGGTGTGACCTTGAGATCTTGATGCTTGCCCACTCTAGTCGTTCCTAAGTTTGCATGGAACACTCATCACTGAAGATGCTGGGTCTAAGGACCTATGGTGGGACTGATGTTGGTGCCCAACGCCTTGTCTCAGTTGAGAGAATCTATTGTCTGTCCTGGCCCTGTTGGCCTCTCTCTCCCTCATATGCGCCATTTCCATCTGCTGGGTGTATAAGACTATCCAAGGGAAATCCATATCTTGATGTAGCATAGCGGTGCTATAATCCTTGTCTAGATAATCTGCCACCCCATGGACAAACCTGCTCAATCGCGCCCTCTGATCCACCACTAACTCTGGGGCGTACTTTGACAGAGGAGCGAACTCTGGGGCATATTCTTGCACTGACATCTTTTCCTATTTTAAATTCAAAAACTCAGCCGCCTTCAGTTACCTCATCTCACGAGGGAAGAACCGATCTAGAAAAGCAACGTGAAACTCATCCCAACTGATAAGGCCTGCTTCAGAATTAGCTTTCATCCATCCTTTTTTTCATGTATCGCTCTTGAAGAAGTGTTTGGGTGATCACTCATTGGTGGTTCCGGTAGAGAGTGTGGCGGTGAAAGGAAGCTTAAGTCAAGGTATTATGGCGGAATCAACATGTTGAGGGAGCTATGTGGGAAGCCGAAGCGGATATGATGGCTAGATACCCACACCTATTTCCTTCCGGCTCAATTTCTGTTTGAGGTATCAAATCTTACCCTAGTACTCTATTTAGTTTTTATGTTTAGTTCATGTGCCCAAGTTTCGTTTATGTCAAAGTATGTATGTATGGTTTGTGAATTAAGTTCAGCTATGTAGTTCAATTCGGAGGTAGTCATTCCATTAGTTTTCAGCTTTAAATGATCTGTGTTTTAATATGATGATTGCATTTTTCTGCTTTTCTGTATGATTTCAACGTTCGAAGATGAATGTTCCCAAGGGAGAGATATTGTAATGCCACGGAAGTCCTAAGATCTGACTCGGGAGTTGAAACGGAGAAACCTGGAAAATTTGCACTAGGTCACAAAACGAGTCGTTCTGTGACCCGTAGGGGTGACCACGAGTCGTTAGGAGACTTGTGGTGAAGAGCTGGCTTAAGTTCGTGAATTGGTGTTTTGAAGACACCACAGGATTAAACACCAGTCATGGTTAGACCCAACAACTCGTGGTCAGCCCTGGCCAAGGGAAATTGATAGGAGAAGTTTGAGTTGCAGTGTACCCTACGGTTGGACCACACAAGTCGTGGTCGAACACCACGAATCGTGGGATGGGTCATGGTCAGCCGGTTGCTTATGGTTTGATAATTTGTGCAGTGAGGATNNNNATCACCAGTCGTGGTCACCAGTAACAACTCATAGGCTCCCCCGTGGCGAGCCCCAGATGAATTATTGGGCAGTGCACTCAACAAATGATGCCACGAGTTTTGGTCTTGGGTAAAGGTTCGTCCAGTACCTCGTTGGGATTGGCAGTCCGTTTTTAACTACGAATTTATTAAGGGTATTATCGTCTTTCCTAAGACTTAGGGTCCTATATTACGTTGTTTTAAGCTATTTTCAGGATCTATTAAGATAGGTTAAGTTATTCTAGCCTATTCAAAACTCATGCGTGCAAAATTCAAGAGTGTGGAGGGTGATCAAGCATAAAACCCCAAGGTTCTTCATCAGTTGTTCTTCAATTCCTCTTGGGCAAGTAAGAGAGTGATAGAATCCAAGTCTCTCAGGTATGTAGCATTATGAGTGGGTGAATTCGTTCACACCCATGTCCAATCTCTCCTAATTCATGAAATTCTATTTGAAAATCTTATAGGGTTTTATCCCAAATTCTTATGAAATCCTAATGATCTATCTATGGGTTAATATCTATCATGTATCACATCTTGTTTTACCAATTATGGGCATATTTTACAACTAATTCGATTATAAATTTATTGATTTAAATTTCTATAAAATTATGCGCAATCATGCATGTTCTATGATAAATCGAGTTATGATTTTACCTTGATTTTGATGTTCTTTAACCCATCATGATTTATAATTTATAATATGGATTTACTCAAATTCTCATCATGAATTTATGATTACTATGTATATACATGTTTTACAAGTATGCATAGACTTCATGATTGATCAATTTATGACGTTGGCCAATTCATGGATAAGCATGTATTCAAATGGGGATCAACAATGTTAATGCTTATTTGTCCATGAATCTCATGAATGATGTTTATGATTTACATACGAGCCTAATGTGCATGTTTTTGGGAGCAGTGTCTAGCACCGAGTAGCCCGACTTTCAAAGGACTATGCTGGTATCTCATAACTATGTGCCACCGTAGGTTCATATTGATACATTACAATGTTAATAGATACTTTCTTTCGTGATATCACATATTGCACGTCCCTTTCCTGGCAAGCCTGGGATGACTCTACCCACTTGAGTGAGATAGTTGGGGCATCATGTAAGGCTCTACCATGCTCGGTACATTCCACGTACTGATCGCATACTCTATGTTGTATCATTTTATGATTCAGACCCAGCACCGTCAATAGCTCGATCTTGGAGTTTTGCATCCAGTTCAGTGGTGAGTCCTCATCTCCCATGGACAAGTTGATATTAGTTATCCTACATGTTCAGTTTTCCATACTTCTCGAGTTAGTTGGGGGTGTTGTCCCATCAACCCATCAGATATGTTAGAGGCTTTCAGATTATATGTAGTATTTAGTTGTCATGTATGAACTATGGTTTGTTGTCTATGCTATGTCATGGTTATGATTCCGCTATGTTATTATGCTGAATATTCCGCTTTATTTGATTGAGTTAGTTGCATTTTAATGTCATGGGCCGACTTGGAGTCTCTCGGGGCTCCTTGTCCTGTGTCGCGATGCGGGTTTATGTTCAGGTCGTGACACTCATCATTCGAAGTAAAACGATAAGAAAAAAAAGAAAAACCTAAGTACTTGTCTCTCCTCCCAAAAGGTACTTACAATGATCAATATGATCCCAAAATATGATGTACGATATCTAACTAATGACCTAAATGTTATATTTATAAGAAAGGCCTCAAATGACCCCTTTTCCCTCAAGTATTCAACTTTAAAATCAGCAAAATCCGTCTCAGAGTAGATTTTGCGCGCCGTGCAAGGTTTTGCTCAATTTTTCTCTAAAGTAATGTTTCGGGCGCCCCACACTAGCCAATGCACCAAGGTGTTAGCCAAATTTCTAAGCATCTGGACCCCTCTGGTGCGGCACACCAACCAAAGAACCAGAGTGTTAGAAAAATTTCCCGAATCAGGGATGCTTCTAGCGCACCACGTCACTCATCTCACAAACGTGTTGGTCAAATTTTTCTCCAAAGTACGAGACTTGGAGCGCCACACCGCCCATAGAACAAATGTTTCTGCAGATTTATTTGAAATTTAGGGGTTGGCATGCCACGCCAGCCATCTCAAGGGACCATCTTTCGCAAACTCCTCTTTCTTCCCACCTTTGGTCATTTTTAAGTACTTTTTCCTTGGTTTCCTCCTCAAAACATCTAAAAACATTTGTTAGCTCAAAAGATACACAGAAACATGATTTCATGCATTTCATAAGAATTATGAATTCAAAACAAGACAAAACATGTGTAACAGCATGGAAAATGGGTAAAAGAATATGCCCAACATCAAGTACTCTCTGTCTAATCTATTCTCTGTTGTAAAGTTCATACTCAATTTATACTAAAGCTCACCTCCAAGTTTAATTTAAATTTGGTAGGCCTAATTCATAGTTACAGACCATATCATTAATTTATGATATGTATGTTGCACGGCATGTCGTTTTGATATTTGTTTAGTCAGTTACCATTTTTTCATTTGTTGATCGCACTTGGGATTTACGGTCCGTATTTTCCACTCGTGGATTGCACTTTTAGATTTTGTCAACTCACTACATTGAAAAGGGGCTTTATTTATGATCCGCACTTTGCATTTGTGGTCCGTATCTACTCCCATAAAATAGACTCTCAAGTTGTTGTCAAGACCTGAGCATGGACCCCAAATCGTAACACGGGACCTAGAACCACGAATGACTCCATGCTAACACATGACACATGAATAACATATTTAAGGGAATAATCTAAGAGGAACAATCATAACACATAACATAAGGAATGAGCAGAAGTCTATAATATCATAAAAACACAAACTGAGTCAACAAACAACGCAGCTGGATAACTATACATCATGTCTGAAAACCTCTAGTCATACGATGAGCTAAAGGGACCAAACCCCAACAAGCTCCACTAAAGACTAAAACTGAAAATTATACGGGAAGACATGTATCAAAACTGACGTCTCCAGACCATGAGAACTCACAAAAACTGCTGAAGACGGACAAGATCGAATGTAGATCATGGTACATCTTGGTGACACCTGGATGGATAAAATACCGAGAGCTATGGGCCTCCCTCAAAATCTGCACTCTCAAATCATCCACATCTGGAACACACAATTAGCCCTGATATCAGACTAAACCATCTCCTCCATGGGAGAAAACCTCGTCTTTCTAATTCTGGACAGCTTCATTTAACTTTAGTAATATAGGATCCTCTTCTTGCCATGCCTTAACTTCTTCCACCAATGAATATTATGCAATATTCTTGTCGTGACCCGAACGTAGGCCTAGATCGCAACACGGGACAAGGAGCCCCGAGAGACTCCAAGTCGGCCATGGCATGAACATACATCTAACTCAATCAAATAAAGCAGAATACTCAACATTAGAACATAACAAAAGCATAATCATAACATAACATAGAAAATGAAATGCACTACATACATGACAGTTGAAAACTATATATAGTCTCAAAGCCTCTAACATATCTCATGGGTTGATGGGACAACATCCCCAAATAGACCGACAAGTCTGGAAAAGTGAATGTAAAGGATAACTAATATCAACTGGTCCTCAGGAGATGAGGACTCACCACTGAACTAGATGCTAACTCCGGGAATGAGCTAATGACGATGCTGGATTTGAAGGTCGGAGCCTGTACCATAAAACGATACATCATAAAGTATGAGGTCAGTACGTGGAATGTATCGATTATGCAAGGTAGGTAAAATGGACATTTAAAATACATAAAAGTTCATAAGAGTATGACAGCATGCTCATAACATGAATATCATAATGTAAGATAAGGCTCAAGGTTTTCAAAACATTCATAAATCAGTCATAATCATAATAATAGGAGAAAAGCTTCATTAAACGTGACTTGAGCAAAAATAATATGAACATAACCATGCATATATCATGAGGAACAATGGGAGGACTCATAAAATGATACAACATAGAGTATGCGGTCAGTACGTGGAATGTACCGAGTATGTCAGATAAGTAAAACAGACATTTTAAATGCATAAAAGATCACAAGAGTATGACATCATGCTCATATCATAAATATCATAATGTAACATAAGTCTAAAGATTTACAAAACATTCATAAACCAATCATAATCATAATTTTAAATGAAAACTTTATAAAACATAAATTGAGACAAAGTAACATAAACATAACCATGCATAAATCTTGAAGAACAATAGGAGAATTCATCATAACCGACATAATCATGGTAGAGCCTTACATGATGCCCCAACTATCTCACTCAAGTGGGTAGAGTCATCCCAGGCTTGCCAGGAAAGGGACGTGCAGTATGTGATATCACAAAAGAAAGTATCTATTAACATTGTAATGTATACATATGAACCTACGGTGGCACGTGGTTATGAGACACTGGCGTAGTTCTTTGAAAGCCGGGCTACTCGGTGCTAGACATTTCTCCCAAAAACATGCACATTAGGCTCATATATAAATCAATAAAATCATTCATTAAGATTCATAGCTAAATAAACATTTATCATTCATTGATCCCCATTAAAACATGATTAGCCAAGAATCAAAGGCCCTTTAGTCGGTCATCATAAATTGATATATCATAAGATCCATTTCATACATCATAAATTATTCTTGAACATGTGGGCATTTTCCAATACTTTAACATGCTTGAAAATACTTAATTCACTTGAAAATATGATTATAAACATGGGTGACTTGAAAACATGCCTTTCATCATCAATACATCATCATACATGAACATTCATCATAAATCTTAACTTTAATG
The DNA here is from genome assembly GCA_018107945.1 of Datura stramonium. Taxonomy (NCBI): domain Eukaryota; kingdom Viridiplantae; phylum Streptophyta; class Magnoliopsida; order Solanales; family Solanaceae; genus Datura; species Datura stramonium. The sequence goes on from JACEIK010000595.1 coordinate 106,089, forward strand.
AACTTTTCATAAATGGGTATTTTAATTTAATAACTTGAAAAATGATTTTAATGGAAAACAACGTAAAACTTTCTCATGATAATTACTTGAGAGAAATCATATCATAAATTAAAAATCATAATTAGGCTAATTTAGATCAAGATCACAATGAAATCATAACTTGACTTTTGATAAAGTCATACATAATTGGGAATAATTGGATTTAAATTCAAATCAATAAATTTATATTCCAAATAGTCATAAAATCTTCCTACAGATCATAAAACATAATTTAATGCATGAATGAAATTGACCCATATATAGATCATAGAGAATTTCACAAGAATTGGAATAAACCCCATAGATCATGAAACTTGAATCTAGAATTGAAATCCATGGAAATTGAGAATAGTTTTGAGCATGAGAATGAAAGAAACTCTCATTCATAGCCTCACATACCAGGGTTGATGATCCCTTGAGTTTCCTTGAATATTCCAAGAAGATTTGAAGAGGTTGAAGAAGAACCCTAGAACCTTTCTTGAGAGAAAATCCAACTATTGATCTTTTTGAGAGGGTTAGGATTTAGGCCAGGTTAATCCCTTTAATATGACCTTAAGGAAGCACAAAACGATATCATTTAGGAGTTAGAAGCATATGAGTTTACCAAAATACCCCCAAACTTCCAAAAAAAGACCTGGAACTGGCAGTTCCAACGACCTACAGGACGGGTCGTTGGTTGCTACAACGGCCCGTTCTAATGTTCGTTGTTGCCTAATGTTGCTTCACTAAAATGCTCATACTTTTTACTTCGAATTCCAATTGATTCAAGGTTCGATGAATCGTAGAGAACACTTCAAGGGCTTCAATTTGAGATGCTGAATAATCCAAAAACATGTTGTAATGTGGGGGCTATGCTTGTTTGAAGTTGACCCTTGTAAGAACTTATACGAAAACTCAATCGGTAAGGAGGCTCTCAACTAAACATTGTGCTAGAGGTTCCTTATGACCTTAATTTGCATCCAATGCACTTCTTATACTTAGGAATTGATCTTAACACATTATATCCATAAATTCACCAACATCGTGTCTATCCATGTACTTGGAAGTGTTCCGAACTTAGTCCGAGATTTTCAACAAACTAATAGAACCAATGACCGATCCAACGGGTCGTGGTAACAAACAACGGAACATTTGTCTGTCCATTGGTTTCCCCCATTCTTCCTTCGAAGTTCCCTTAATCAGCTTCAACGATCACAAATAACTACCAGTTAAATTAAGCCACAGTCCCTATAATCACTTTGTGGGTTCTGGGAAAATTTCTGACAGCTCTCTGGTCATGAAACAACGAGCACTTCCAATGACTCGTTGGACCCTAGAACGAAACGTACTAAGGTTTGTTGTTTGGTTCTGGTACTATTTTCTTGTTGTTTTCTTTTGTAAGCCTCGGGTCTGACCTAGGGAACTTTTGTGGTGTTAGAATGAGTATATTTTTGGGTTTCCGCTTTAACATGAATGGCTAAAATCATATTCTTGGGTTTTGGCCATAGCATATGGTTGATGTTTGATAGTTTGGATATGATAGTATTTATTCTTCATAAAAGGTTAGTTATTCTTAACTTATGTTAATTGCTTATTCGTTAGATTGATCAGCTTTTGAATAAATCTATTGGCTTTTGGTTGAACTCGGGAGGGGAAACTAAAAGGTTTAAAAGCAAGAATAGAATAGACATTCAAAGACTCTTGTTAGACTGAGCTCAAGATATAGGTTGTTGATGAGGATTGGAATATACCGTTCAACCTTGTTCTATTGATATACAAGTAACCACAATCGTCGTTTCATATTTCTCCTACGACCGTAGGGATATAAGCATTAGGGTTAATGAGATAGTTTTTGGATGCTCGGGAGAGTGGCAAGAAATGGGATAGTAACTTGCAACTAGAAACCTTAGGAAGAATTAATCTAGCATATTCATGTCTTGAAAACTCAACCTAAAGCGAAAGTGCCATTTCCCTAGATTTTCATCATCATATAAAGTACAAACATATTTGCAACTATTTTAGTTCATTAGTTAATTTACATTTCAAGTTTTAGTAGTTTAATCTCCAAAACAATCCAAAACTTTATATATTTCTTTCTGAATAGTGCATAAAGTGTTAAGTTTAAAGGATTAATCTGACAAATGCCTGAGGGATTGATAATCGGGATTTCACCATCCTGTATTACTTGATGACCACATGTGCTTACGTGTGCTTGAGCGACATCTGTACTCATTTTATTTTGAAGACAATTTCAAGGTCTATTTCATATCATGGATTTCTCTCTCTTTAATTGATGTGTAAGTTGATCATGCTTAATTTCATGCTTTCTACTTCTTTGTTACTTATGAGTAGCTAAATTCCTATCAATGATTGTGAACCTAATGGGGTTGCGAACCCTATTGATCTCAACTAGGATGAATTAATAATGGAATTTTAAATATTTTATTGATATTTGATTTGTAAGTTGTAATTATTAGTTGCAAACACCGATTCATATCATATTGCTCCAATTATTTTTGAAAGATCCAATTAGGGATTGGGTAGCATTAATCAACAAAGACCAATGCATAACGCTTGTTTGGTAGATTTACTTAGAGATTTGGTGAATCTAATTGGCAAATCACAATATGTTTTGATTGAAATTCTCATCAATTTAAAAGAATTGATAGAGATAAATATTGTTTGGTATTGAGAGTCAGCAAGTGATTGATTAAGTGACTGTTTGCTTGATGAACCTAATTGAGTGATTTAGGGGATCAATCCTATACGAAAATAAATCTCTAGTATTTTCTCCTACCGGTTTAATCCTTTGCAATCTAGACCTATCATTTTTAGTTTAATTCTCTTGATACCCCTTCACTTAAGTAGTTCTTAAAGCCTCTAATCATATTTGCATTACTTAGTAGCCTTTAGCAATGCAAATTCCTCGTGGATACGATTCATACTCTTTGTTAGGTAATTATATTACAGCTGACTGTGTACACACTCCTAATTGGATGTGGATTTGGGTGATACCAGTGAGTTATGCTGAATGACATGTGTATATATGTTAAAGTTGATATCACAAACATTTATGCTACCCTGTCTGAGGTTCAAAAACTGATTAACTTTGGCTTTCCTAGCTTCTCTTGGAAGATACTAGACTAGAAAGGCTGCTGAAAATTCCTCCTATTCAACCAGAGGTGCCTCTAATCCCCTGGATCTCTCCCAAGCCTAATAGCATAAAATAGCTACATCTCATAATCTGAAAGATGACATCTCCATTATGTCTATCACTAAGGTATGCATGACACTAAGTATCTTGTGAAGTTGATCAATAAACTCTTGAGGGTCCCTTTTAGTATTATAACCCGCGAATATAGTAGGATTCGGGCTAACAAATTCCGGAAATCTTGAACTTTTAGAGCCATTAGAAGATCCAACAATTTTTTATTACAACAATTATTTTCCTTGTTAGCAATTAGATTGCCTTCTCCCTATCCCAAAATTTTGAGCCAAGTAAGGAACCGGAAGAACTAGGTCTTTTCGAATTGCATCTTTAGGAGTGGGTGGAACATGGGGGACTGGGGTTACTGGATCCTATCCTGCTTCCTTTATCTCTAGTACACCAGGATGTGCCAACACTACTAATGATTCACCCTGAGCTTCACGCCCAATACCCTGGGCAGATGGGGCATGAATAATGCCTTCTCCTACATCTACATTGGCTCGTCGACTAGCAGTATTCAACCTCATCAAAAGCATGTCTATAGAAATATTATAAAGCACAAATTAGACTCAGATTCTTATAACTCGACTCTACGTGCCTAATTCTAATAAATGAAGAAAGATAACCATCCCTAAATTCCCTGTAGCCTCCTGATTATAAGTTTGGTGCATAACACATGTAAGCAAGACTCTACTAGACACTACTTGTAGACATCCTAGGACTCGACGTGCTCTAATGCCAAATATGTCATGACCCAAACCTGGGAAGGCGTGAGTAACACCTAGTGCCTCACTTTATCGAGCTAGCCACTAAAACTCTTATAACATAAATAGAAACTAGGATGACTAGGTGTAATACCCCGGTAGTGCCCAAAACTAGACTCGGGAGTTGTATTGTCTCAAGACGACTCATGGTACGAGTTGTAGGAATGACCAACTGGTCGCAGGATGGAGCCATTGTTTAATGATAGAGCTGATCAGTTTAGATGGTATGGATCATGGTACAATCCACTGTAGCAAACCACGGGTCTTTGGTAGGTGGTCGATGGATGTTGTAGGAGAACTAATAAGTTACGGGAGCAAACCACGAGCTGTTGGATGGGGTTACGACTCGTGGTCTTGCTCAGATGATCGAAAGTATGACTCGTAGGAAACAGCCATGAGATTGAACTTGTGGAAAACTCCATAAACTCAGGGATGAAGCAGTGGCAACAACAAAAGGGACCCATGAGTCATGGTATTAAGGAATGACACGTGGTGTGAGTCGTGACTTCGGCAGTGAACAATTTTTTTGTGAAATTTAATAAGGGAATTTCTGTAATTCCAAAGCTCCTAAGCCCAAATATTTGTCATTTTAAGCTCAGTTAGGAGGAGTTTAAGAGGGTTTAGGTTATTCTAACCTATTCCCTTCCCATGCATACAAGTTTAGAGAATTCCAAAAGAGATCAGGTCTAGAATTCTTCAAGTTCTTCCCCAAATCTCTTGGGCTTTCAAGGTAGGATGTAGAATTAGATTATCCAAGTTTGTAGGATCATAAATAAGAATTTCTCTTCTCTCTCATGTCCAAATCCCATCTCAAGTTCATGAAGTGTATGATTCTATGGGTTCTTAACCCAATTCTATGAAATTCTCCACGGTTAATTAATGGGTTGAGTCCCTTCATGTTTTAAAAGAGGTTTTAAGATTCATTGTCATGTTTTATACCTATTTTAATCACAATTCATGATTTTAAGTTTAATAACACGATGCCCAATTATGCAAGTATCATAAAGAGTTGAGTTTATGATTTATGCTTCCAAGTATGATGAAATTTCTAGCATATGTGAATGTCTACAAATTACCCATGTATATATTTTGATTTTACTTATGATGTGTATTTCATGAAAGTATGAAGTTAATATTTGGACTAGCCCACTCAAGTTAATCAAGATTTCATGATTTAGCCAAGGCTAATAAGTTCAGTTATCTCATGTGATGGAGTCAAGACTCCCCATATGTTAATATTCAAGTTATATTTTGATCTACGATTATGTGAGCTTTATACCTATTTTACGAGTAGTGTCTAGTACCGAGTAGTCTAGGAGTTCCAAGGTTACCCAGTCTCATGAACTATGCGCCAACGTAGGTATACATTGGGGCCTCTTAAGACAGTGTTTACCCTGGCCCAAGGGCCCATTGTGATATCACACTTTACTTAGTAGTTCACCCTGCCAAGGCTTAGGATGGCTCTCCTCCACGTAGGCAAGACATGGGATCGTCATGAGCTCATACATGATGGTTTTCGTTTAAGACAAGTCTCCCATTGATTCTTATAATTTTAGTAATGCATATTTTATGAGACATTATATCATGTTTTTAGAAGAATTTATCCAAGAATTAGTTTATGAGCTTTTACTAGTGATTTCAGATATGGCAAGCCATATGTACTTATTTTGATTATGTCTACTCATGTTTTTACATATATCAGCATGCAACCTTTACTCTAAAGGTTTTATGATGTTATGATTTATGTTATCCATGATTTAGTTTTTATACTTACATTTCTTTACTTACCTTTCATACTCAGTACATTCCATGTACTAACCACATACTTTATGTTGTATCGTTTCATGATACATGCTAAGATGTTCAGACTCTATCCCGTCGGTGGCTAGTTTCTAGAGTTCAGTATAGACAACTTGTTGGTGAGTCCTTATCCATCGAGGACCATTATATAGTTAAACTATTATCATTTTCAGTTTCAGACTTTTAGTGAGCTAGTTAGGGGTGTTGTCCCATCAGCTCGTCAGTATGTTAGAGGCTTTTCAGACATAGTATGTGTATTCAACTTCAAATTGAGTGTTTCTAGAATTATGTTGTTTATACGTTCTATTATTTAGAATTCTGCTAATTCAAGATTTAGTCTTCCGCATTATTTATGTTGAGCTTTCATTTACATGTTAGCGCTATGGGTTAACTTGGAGCCATTTATGGTTCTAGGTTCCATGTCTAGATCTGGGTTTATGTTGGGGTAATGAAAAACTTGATATCAGAGCAAAAGTTCAGTGCGTCCTATTGTGTCTTAAAGCCGGTTATGTAGAGTCTTTTTCTTAGGTGTGAAGCGCGCCACACTTATGACGACAAGGCTATGAAACATTTTAGGAAATTTCCCTTCTTTCATGATATATGTTGTGCGATGAAGTATCTCTTTATCCTTCTAACTTGTGCTATACACATTTGTAGATTCATGCCTCCCTACTGAGTTAACAAAAGAAGAAATGAAAACAAAAATATCCATGAGAATGGAATGGAGATGTGCACCAACAAGCCCCACCAGCCCTAGCGATCATATGTCCGAGTAGGTCTCTCATGCCGAGTTTAGGGTATCTTTCCAGAAGTTGTCCAAGGCTTTGACTGCTAAGGTGAACCAGTAGGTGGTGGCCTATGGCCCACAATATGGGAGAACAGTGGTAGCTCGAGTTCGAGATTTCCTCAGGATGAATAACCAAGACTTCCTTGGTTCTAGAGAGCATGAGGACCAACATGAGTTCCTAGAGGAGAGACAAAAGATCACCCAGATTATAGAGTTACGGGAGAAGAGAGCGCACACTTAGCCTCTTATCAGCTGAAGGGGGTTGCTTAAATTTGGGTGCGATGTCGTGGTCCATGAGTAGCAGCTCGGACCCTCGGATTNAGAGCGCACACTTAGCCTCTTATCAGCTGAAGGGGGTTGCTTAAATTTGGTACCATCAGTGAAGAGACGGTAGAGCAGTGGGCGCAGTTCCCGTGTGTTGGGATGAGTTCATGATAGCTTTCCTAGACAGATTCTTCCCTAGGGAGTTGAGGAAGGCAAAGGTTGCGGTGTTCGTTAATTTTAAGGAAAATGATATGTCATTTTAAGAGTACGCCTTGGAGTTTGTCCAGCTGTCCACGTATGCGCCGGAGATGGTAGAAGACCATAGGGCCCATAGGAACATATTTGTTTATGGAGTGTTCGACTCACTAGTCAAGGAAGTGTAGGACGAAGATGTTGAACAGTAACTTAGACCTCTCTCGATTAGTCATATACGCCCGATAGATAGAGGCGGATCAGATGAAGGATAAGGAGAAAGGCCAAGAGGGCCAACAAGAGTAGTGTTGAGTTTTCCCAGCAGAGGCCCAGTGGCGGGCATCGTCAGCACTCTCATTAGAGGCCATCAACTCTAGCGCCATCATTAGCTAGTGTACCATCTAGATCTCGTCATGAAAAAAGGGGAAGGACATCAGACTCCATAGGTTAGGGAAGTAGGTTGAGAGAGCCTAGCCTTCTAGTTTGCAACAAGGGTGGCAGGAGGTACCCTGGAGAGTGCTTAGCAGGTCAGGTGCATGTTTTTGGTATAGGAAACCCGGTCATTTGCTTAGAGATTGTTCAACGGCTAAACAAGGTCATGGTAGAGGTTAAGACCCAACCACCAATTCAGCAGCTCCACCAGCACACTCAGCTCAAAAGGGTGCATCTACTAGTGTAGGTGGTGGGCCGCGTCAGAACAAGATTTATGCTCTCTCGTCTCGTTAGAAGTAGGAGGTCTCCCCATATATGGTTACTAGTAGGTTACGAGTATTTTATCTTGACTCCCTATGTTTCTAATAGTTTTGGAGTCAGTCTAAAAATCATATCAGAACCCTTCTCAATCTCTATTCTAGTCGGTGACTCAGTTATAGCTCGACGGGTATACATAAATTGCCCTATCACAGTCCTTCAGAAAGTCACCTCAGCAGATCTAGTAGAGTTAGACATGATAGAATTTTATTTTATCTTAGGCATTGATTGGTTACATGCATGTTATGCCTCTGTGAATTGTAGAAACCATGAGGTAGAGTTACGATTTTCGGGTGAGCCAGTCTTAGAGTGTAAGAGTAGTTTAGTTGTGCTTGTAGGTCCCTTTATTTCCTACCTTAAGGCTAGAAAGATGATCTCAAAGGGTTTTGTTTACCATCTAGTTTGGGTTAAGGATGCTACGTTTGAGACCCCGACTCTCCAATTAGTTCGTATAGTGTGTATCTGGAGGTGTTCCCAGATGATTTACCCCGAGTCCCTCACGAGTGGGAGATCGACTTTGGTATTGACCTTTTTCCCGATATGCAGCCTCTATCTATTCCTCCTTACGGAGTAGCTCCAGTTGAACTAAAGGAGTTGAAAGAGCAACAAAAGGATCTCTTAGACAAGGGTTTCATCAGACCTAGCAAATTCCTATGGAGTTCACCAGTTCTCTTTGTGCGGAAGAAGGATGGATCTGTTCGTATATGCATACACTATCGGCAGTTGAATAAGGTTACAATCAAGAAAACTATACCCTATCCAGGATTATTGATTTGTTTGACCATCTTTAGGGTGCTAAGGGCTTCTCAAAGATAGACCTCAAGTCTGGTTATCACCAGCTCAGAGTTAGGGAGAGTGACATCACGAAAATAGCCTTTAGGACTTGGTATGGTCACTATGAGTTTGTAGTTATCTCTTTTGGCCTAACGAATGGTCCTTCAACTTTATGGATTTGATAAGCAGGGTGTTCAAGACATATTTGGACATGTTCATGATTATGTTCATAGATGACATTCTCATATACTCTCACGGCGGAGGAGGAGCATCCCGCTCATTTGAGGATTGTGCTACGTTTAGGTGTAGTTTTGAGGCACAAGGTTGACTAACCCTTAGCCTACTCGGTGCTAGACACTACTCCCAAAAACATATATATGATCTTCATCATTTTTCAACGAAGCCGAACCATCATCTATTGACGAAGTTGAATCATGACATGATATATAAAATCTAAAAACATAACATGAGGATCCTTGGCTCAAATCATAGCACAAGCTGAAAAGGGTGGGAGTCTTGACTCCAAAATCCATGTGGTAAGCAAATAACATGAAATTGAGATAAATCATGAAACATACTTGATCATATGGACTTGCCCAAACATAAACATACTTTAAATAGACTTTGATAGTCAAAAACATTAATATAGACATGGGTAGCTCGAAATCATATTTTCTTCATATACATCTCATCATACTTGAAAACATATCTCATAATCTCAACCTTTCATGAACTTTCATAATTGGGCATCATAATTGTAAGACTTTGAAAATGCAAATTTGTAATTGAAAATATTATAAAACATTCCCATGAATCATAATTAAACATTAGAAACATGAATAGATTATACCCATGATAGATACTTAGAGAATTCACAAGTTGGGTTAAAACCCCATATATGGTTACTTCTGATTTCACAACCCTCTTGAATGCCCAAATGAAAATGAAGAAGACTTGATGAATTTTCTAGGCTTGATCACCCTTAAAAACTTCTAGAATTGCATTCACGGATAGGGATAGGCTTAGAATGAGCTAAACCCTCTTAAAACATACTTATTTGAGCTTTAAACGACGTAGTTAAGGTCTTAGGAACTTAGGAATTATGGAAAAGCCCTTACTAAATTCGCAGGAAAAAGCACACTGCCAGTCCCCACGTGGGACTAGACGACTCGTGGTGACGAGTCGTTGGGTTCATTGCCTAAAATTTCCATCTTCAAGCCATCTCCTGACCAAGGTTGACTCCACGACTCATTACCTTGACCATGAGTCATGGATTGGCTCATGGTCATCCCCAAATTTAAAAAATATGTCCAACTCTCCCGTCACGCACGAGTCACCTAACGACTCATGGTGCACCTCTCGAGTCACTGAACGACTCGTCTTGTGACTTGGTGTAAAATATCTTATTTTCTCTATTTCAATCCTTGCGTCTGATCTTAGGGCTTTTGGTGTATTACAATATCTCCCCCTTGGGAACATTCATCCTCGATTGTGGATAAACATACTGAAAAGCTGAGAAATGCAACTCTCATATCAAATACTGAACATTTAGAGCTGAAAACTAACAGATTAACTGACTCTGGACGGAAATACATGACTGAACTTAATTCATGAATCATACATACATGCATTGACATGAAATAAACCGGAGCACATGATCTATACATGAAACATAATAGAGTACTAGGGAGGAAACTGATACCTCAAGTTAGAACTGACTCGGGAGGGAATAGACGCAGGTATTTAGCCACCATATCTGCTTCGACTTCCCATGTAGCTCCCTCAATGTGCTGATTCCTCGATAAAACCTTTACTAAATCTACTTCTTTGTTTCCTAGCTTTAGAACCTGACAATCAAGTATTTCCACCGGAATCTCCTCATAGCTAAGACAATGCTTCACACCTACGCTTTCCACCGGGACAACCAAAGCTGGATCACCCATGCACTTCTTTAAGAGTGATACATGGAAAACTGGATGTACTGATGTCAATTCTGAGGGAAACTCTAACTCATACGCTACCTTGCCAACCCATCTCACAATCCAGTATAGGCCAACATAACGGGGACTGAGTTTCCCTTTCTTTCCGCACCTCATCACTCCCTTCATGGGAGATATCTTCAGAAACACCCATCATCAACTTCAAGCTCAAGGTCTCTCCTCCTCACACCTGCATAGGACTTTTGAGGACTCTGAGTTGTTTTCAACCTTTTCCTTATAAACGTAACTTTCTCCATATCCTTATGTATTGAATCTAGTCCTATCAATGCAGCTTCACCGACTTTGAACCAACTAATAGGCGATCTATATCTCAACCCATAAAGAGCCTCAAATGGAGCAATCTAAATGTTGGAATGATAGTTGTTGTTATATGCAAATTCAATGAGAGGTAAGTGATCATCCCAACTATCCTTGAAATCAATCACACACACACTCAACATGTCCTCAAGAGTCTGAATGGTCTGTTCATCCTGACCATCCATTTGAGGGTGAAATTTTGTTCTAAGCTTGACTTAAGTACCAAGTCCCTTCTGAAATGAACTCCAAACCTGGGAGGTAAAATAAGTACCTACATAGTATGACAAGGGTACTCCATGCAATCGAACAAACTCCCGAATGTACCGTTTATCATAATCCTCCGCTGAGTTGATAGTTTTGACTGTTAGAAAATTAGCTGCTTTAGTCAACCTGTCTACGATAACCTAAATAGAGTCATACTGTCTGCGAGTATGGGGAAACCCCGTAATGAAGTCCATATTGATTTTATCCCACTTCCAAGAAGGAATGTTAATGTGTTGAAGCACACCTCGGGTCTTTGATGCTCAACCTTCACCTATTGATAATATGGACGCTTAGCCGCGAACTCTACTATGTCCTTCTTCATGCCATTCCACCAATAAACTTCCCGTAGGTCACGACAAATTTTAGTGGCACCTAGATGAATAGAATATCTAGAACCATGAGCCTAATGAAATATCTGCTCCCTTATTTCATCAACACTCGGTACACACAACCCACCCTGATATCGTAGTACAATATCTCCCCCTTAGGAGAAGACCTCCATCTTCTGAATCCGAACGACTTCTTTCAACTTTACTAAAATAGAATCCTAATCCTATCTAGCTTTGACCTCAGTCACCAAGGATGATTCTGATACATTTTGAACAATAACACCGCAGTCTATCGAGTTAACAAGATGAACTCCTAGTCGTGAAAGCCGATGCACATCCTTTACTAACTCTCTCCTCTCCTCATCTACGTGAGTCACACTCTCCATAGAAATTCTACCAAGAGTGTCTTCCACCATATTAGCCTTGTTCGAATGATAAAGGACACTCATATCGTAATCTTTAAGATGCTCCAACCATCTCCCTTAGCAAAGATTTAGATCCTTCTGGTTAAACACGTACTATAGGATTTTGTGGTCTGTAAACACATCCATATGGACTCCGTATAGATAGTGTATTGAAATTTTTAAGGCAAATACTACCGCTACCAACTCGAGGTCATTAGTCGGACAGTTCTTCTCATGGACCTTCAATTGCTTGGAAGCATAGGCTATGACCTTACTGTGCTGCATTAGTACACAACCAAGGCTGATCCTCGAGGTGTCATAATATACCACAAACCCATCGATACCCTCAGGGAGGGTCAATACTGGTGCTAGGTGAGTTGAGTCTTCAACTCTTGGAAGCTCTTGTCACAAGCCTCTGACCATTGAAACTTCACTTTTTTCTAGGTCAACTTAGTCAACAGTGTTGCAATGGATGAAAATCCTTCCACAAACCTCCTGTATAACAAGCTAAGCCTAAGATAATCCTAATATCAAAAGGACTCAATGGTCTAGGCAGATTCTTCACAGCTTCTATCTTTTGAGAGTCCACTTGGAAACTCTCACCTAACACAACATGGCCCAAAAATGCAACAGATTTTAGCCAAAACTCACACTTACATAACTTAGCATATAATTGGCGATCCTTAAGAGTCTGTAGTGCCACCCTCAAATGAGCAGCATGCTCCTCCTCGCTCTTAGAGTATATGAGAATATCATCTATGAACACGATCATGAACATGTCCAAATATGACTTAAACACCTTGTTCATCAAATCCATAAAAGCTGCAAGAGCATTCATTAGTCCAAAAGACATTAGTACAAACTCATAGTGATGATACCGTGCCTGAAGGTTGTCTTTGGAATATCACTCTTGATCTGGGGCATATTTATATGCCAAAGTGATACTCAAATACATCATTTTTGCCTTGTTTATCCAACAATGATTGTACATTCTCATGTAAATTGTAGGGAAGTGTGAATTTATACTAACCAACAT